>JBAMYA010019508.1:0-16840 GCA_037176975.1 Arrhamphus sclerolepis | reverse complement strand
CCAGCAAAAGCTTCCAAAATATGTTTGGACAGTAGCCATCTAACTCTCTAAAATGCTTCCTTTCTTTCTCTCTCCAGATATTTTGGCATTGAAGTTACTTACAGATGAAGTGTGTCAGTGGTTTTATTTATCCCATTCTTCCTGAAAAACACATGTTCAACCGTCTGGAGTTGATGCAACAGTTTTTTTGTTTTAGAAATTCTCCACACATTCTGTGTTGACTACAGACAATCCAGTCCAGTAATTGTAACCTTTTCTTCCAAAGTCAAGCTTTTCTTGTTGTCTTGTTAAAATAAAAAAGAAAACATTTACTTGAAGTTAATGGCAACAATCAGTGATTCATCTTCAGCTCAGTTATCAGTCTATAAGATCTTCAACTGTCGGCTCTTAAATGTGAGTGTTTCAACCATCAGGTTTTGCCTCACCATCCAAATTGCAATATTGTTGCATATTTGTTGTTCAGTAGAGAAAGAATTAGTCTTATTTTGACATGGCTGAGCTTTTATTTAGAGGCTGTTTTGGCTCTTAAAAGCATAATTTCTGTTGCATATTTTTTTACCACTAGATGGAGCCAAACCTTCACACTTAATGAGGATGCAGTGTACAGTTTGCATACTGGACACAAAAACAAGTATCATTTTACATATTTTCACATAATTAAAATATATATTAACGCATACATACATATACATATATATATGTACATATATATGTATTTGATATCCTTTTGGCCCTGTGCTGGACTGGCAACCTGTCTAGGGTGTACCCCTGCCTTTCACCCAAAGTGAGCTGGGATAGGCCCCCGTAGACCTCCTTTGACCCTGTACTGGAAATAGTATATGGTATAGATAATGAATGAATGAATGAGTGATATCCTTTTGACCACACGCTAGCTAATAATTGTGTGTTAGATCTGAAGTGTTGCATCTGAATCTGAAAATTATTGTGTTTCCATTGTGCATCCTAATTCCTGTCAAAGACCTATTTTCAAAACTATCAATAACTCTGAGATAAAACCTTATGTGTTTGAATTTACTATGTGCCATAAAGAAAAGAATAAAGAAAATATATTTTCATTTCTTTTTATGTTCAGAAAGTTTCCATAAGATGGCGCCACAAGCATAACAAATGTCTGCTTCTTTCTTTTCTTTTCTTTTTTTCTTTTTTTTTTTTTGCCAAGCAGTTGCTCGACCTGGATAAAATAGGGTTTCTATGACAATACTAAACTTGATTATACCCTAAATTAAGATTACCAAGAGGAGGCTGAGATCAAGTGACAGGACTGAAATAACAAAATCTGTTGCATCCCAAATTCTCCTCATCTAATTTATTGTAAGAATAATCATCATAATAGATATACAAATGTACATTGTGGTAAGCTCTTCATATTTTATCTAGATACACTATGCATGGACATTAAAACAAATATTAAAATTAATAAATAAATAACAACAACAATAATAATTGTATTTTAATAGCTGACTATGTTACCAGGTGTAAATACAAGCATGTACTTTATTATCTGATGTCTGTGAAAATATCTGAGATTTTTCTATTGTTATTTTGCTGCTTTTCTTTCATCAAGACACTTTCTGGAGAGAAACACAGGCTGATGCAGCCATGCATACGTATTTGTGGTAAAACTGATTCTGTGTCTTTATGCACTACATTTCAGTACATACCATTAGACTCCAGGGGTTAACAAATTGGTTTGCATTTTTTGGTCTAGTTCATGATTTGACGTGTGGCATTATGAATGGTTGCTAAGATGTGCCTAAGGTAGCTTCATCCAACCTTTTTTTTTTTTTCTGTGCCCACTTCTTCATGACTGTTGGAATGATGGTTCCACAGCCGATCTCAGCTGTCACTAGATGAGGAGAAGGGAGTTTGTGTGTGAGGGAAGATTGGTGTACCTTAATTAACATTCTCAGAAACACATGTGGTGTTCCCCAGCATTGACATAATTGTGTAACAAAGACAAAACCCTCATCATGCTTCATCTCACATCTGATAATTTGTTCCATCAAAACATATATCTCTGTAATTATTGTTAGTGCACAGAATAATTACCTGGTAATTCTTGCATTTTTAGTAGGTGTATTACATACATAAAATCAAATGGATCTTTGGCTATCATAGACAAGTTTATTGTCACTAATGTTATGATCTTTCAGTAGAAAGACATTCTCACTTTCTTGATTTGTTTATGATCTAGTTTTACTTTAGCAGCAACCACAGCCTCCTCAATGTTGTTCAAAGAGGTGTGTTATTATCCCTTACGGTAGCTTTTACATTCTCACATAAGAACAGTCTTCAGCAGAGCTTAGGTCAGATGGACCAGGAAGGTAACCAGATCTTTATTCAATCATCTTGGAAACCTTTGCCCTCTTGAACGTCCAAATATTCATCATGTGGCCAGTACCTAAAAATGAGAACATCTTGACTTTCCATGTCTCTAAGCACTTGACATCAGAATGCTCCATGTAGGTTTCAGTATGTCCACTGTAGAGGGATAGATTCCTGGAAACTTCTGTTTCATGTTTTTCAAGTCTTTTGTGGTTGACTTGAACTTTCTTTTTCTCTGTAACTGTGTTAATTGACAGGTCATGACTCAGGTGATAGAATGGTTGTCTTTGTTTTGTTTTTTTCCTCAAGGGTTTACATGTATAGTGCCCATTCACATCAAATGTCTTCTCATGGTGCTTTTCACAGAGAGACAAACACATCCAATGCATCTTAATGAATGGGGTCCAGTTTGTTTATTTACATTATCAATCCATTTAATTTCAAATAAGTTCAAATTCAAAATTCATATGGGACCAACCCATTAAAAAAACTGTTGTGTTGTCAAAAGTTGTCAGATCCTTCCTTGAGTCTGGTTCTGCTTGAGTTTTTTTTTTTAGTCCCGTGAACCAGGTCTTGTCCTCTCCACTGTTACCTCGTGCTTGTGCAGACTAAGGGACTGTACTAAAGTTAAGATTTTCTGCAATCCAATGTGTTCCATAGCTAAGCTATTTTTCATGAAGTGGCATTGCATGAATGTGAAATTTTGAATCAAATTGGAAATCATTGGATTATGAATTAAAATAAAGAAATTACATCTTTGTTTGTTAGCAATCCTGCTTCAGCCAGATCTTGCTTGTATAAATTATGTATAGCTACTTGATTCTAGTATAGAAGACCTTAAAGTTTCAAGGTTATTTTTGAAAGTCTCTTATATTGCTCTGCTATTCCTCTTAAGGTGAACCAAATACACACATTTTAATTAAATTTTGTATTTTTCTGCAGTTTACCTTCATTATTGTGACTGACCTCTAAGGTAAATGGATTTAGATGAAAGTGGGACCACATAAAAGCCATGAATACAAGTGTTGCCTCCGTCTAATGCGATGAAGGACGCTGTCCATGGTGCTGAAGAAGTGGCTTCATACAGTAAATGAAGCTGTCCTGCTTTGGTTCACACATGGGTTCTCCATTAATTCTGATAAAAGCAGTGCGGAACGTTAGATTTTTTTTTCTTGATGTCACACCACGTTAATGTCAGAGTAATGACTCCTAAATTTAGTGAAAACCAAATGTAGCTTCCCCCAGTCCTCTTTCTAAATAAGCTTAAATCAGAAATACAACTACTTCTGAGAGCAACGAGTTTATCCGTGATGACGAGGCGACCGCTTTAAAACGAGCAGGCGCCTACGTCAGCGCGGTTTAAGACATGTGGGTTTGCCATCCAACAGCCTGATCAGGGCTTTACTCAGCCTCTCTCACATAGGAGATCCCTGTGGAGGAGACTCAGCGTAGACTGAGGGTTAGCCGAGGCCGCAAGATCCTCACCAGATTCGGTTTGTTCCGAGATTTGCTCGTCATACCTGCAGCATCCCTTCATATTCCCAGATAGAAGCAGACATGTCTGTGGCGGGACTAAAGAAGCAATTCCACAAAGCTACTCAGGTAAGAGGTCGTCACGTCCTGCAGTACCTGATGTTTGTGTGACAGTGTCGATAGGGAGTGGTAAAGTCCAGTTTTTAGACGTTGGTCCTACAGCCTCCTGTACATCTGCGCCTGTATGAGAGCCAGTCTCGTTAAAAACACTGACATGGTGCAGCATTGCACCAACAGATTCATTCATTACTCATATCTCAGCCTGTCACCTAGGTTTCAGTTTACTCTTGTCGGGGAGGACACGATAATTATTCATTAGCACCTTTTGTGTGGTCGTCTGGGAGGCAGAGATGGAGAGTTTTCGGGGACGCGGGGTTCCTCTCGGTACCCTTCAGATGACATTCTGCGCAGAAACCCACCAGAGCTGCAGCTCCTGGCAGCTGCTCTCATTTGTAATGCGCATGTTGTCTCCCTGAACAAAGGAGGTTTAAATCAGCGTTCCTACAAGCCAACCACAGTGGGAACTCCGACACGTACCACGTTATGCAATCATTAAATGCGCCTTGATGGAAATCCTCTACGACCAGCGGCTGCACGCCATGACCTCTGTGCCCTCTAAACACGGCTTTTTCTCAATACTTAAGATAAATTTAATCATATCTTTCTCATCTATGTCTGAATCCCGTATTTCTCAGATTGCCCAGTGGATAACAAGCTTTTCATTCCAGGTTCCCCAGAGACCTCCTCCTACAATCCTATTGATTTGATCATATTAGTAATGTCCCTATTAATGTATTTAAAGAGTTTAACTTCTGTTTGCTTTAAACCATCAGACTGGTGGTCATTAGTCTAAAGTCCTCTTCAGTGGTAGGACTTTTGTGTTCAGAGGCAGTGACAGATCTGTGCCTACAGCACCTCACCAGTTTTATTTCTGGTGTTAGCTTGGGGCGTGGGGGTCTCAGGCGAGGTTGTGAGTTTGACAGGGTGGGTCACAGTGACACTGACAGTCAGCTTGAGGCCCCTCCAGTTCAAGAAATCCCCAAATAGTTGAAGTTAACAACTGGAATCATTTTTCATCTCCATGAGCCATTTTTTTCTCATTGAAATGGAGGGAAATGACTCCTCAGTTGTGATTTAATTGCATAATTGTGTAGATTGTTTTTCATTCAGCTCATGTTGATCCAACCATCTGGTGTAGATGCAGTGGACGTCATTTTTGGTTCTTCATTTTGTTTCTCAACAATCATAAATACTCCTTCTCCCTGCCAGTCTGTTAGAACTGAAAAAGCCTGTTGGAGGTAGGTGAAGCGGTAAAACAAATACTAGAGTCAATTTAAAGAATTGAATTAACAGTAATGGCAATATTATGCCTGTTGAAGGCCTCTGCCTTTAAATCTTAAACTTTATGACTCTTCTCTTAAGAGCATATATATGGATGTCTGAATTGATTAGTAAACCAAAAGCTGAAAATAGTGTAACCCTGTCACTTTGTTTGAGGCCATCTTGGTCTGAAAAGGCTGGTTGTGTCACAGACTCATCTCAGAGTAGAATTCCCCACAACTTTAACTTTAAGTCATGCTTCATTCATCATTCCTCTTTCTCGCGGCGTTGTTCTAATGTGAGATGTTTCTAAATATAGAAGTGTATTTTTAGTTGCCACCGTTAGCAACCTATTACACTGTAATGCCATACTAACGTTTGATAATCCTGTATTGCAGTACAGCAGCTCTCATTGATCAAATCCTAAAACTGAAAGTCCTGTCATCTTCAAAGATTAAGTAAAAACAGAACTAACTGGAAACAGTTGTGAATTAACTTCTCATTTAATCAAGAGCTTTTTTTATATATATATTTATCAGTTTAGAAATAAACAACATGCCACATGAGGGTTTAGATGGCAGCACAAACTGTGCTACTTTTGTGTGATGACTCTATTGTCACCAATTAGCAGAATGTCATTTCTGTCCCTGCAGATGTTCTGTTACAGCTTCAAGTGCATCTGTGTGCTTTTGTGAGAGACAGACATGGAGGTGCATATCACCTTTTATATCTTTACTTCCGATGATACGCATTCAGTTAGGTGGCTCTCAGACTGCAAGTATAAAGAAGTGTCGTTGAGTGTGTAAATATGTGCCGAGTATAAAAAGTGTAGATTTTTCACAGCTCGGTCTGCATCACAGCCCTTTCCCATCGTGGTTCTTTCAGCTCCAGGCTCACAGTGAGCTGTCTCCGTGGTTTTCTGCCGTCTGCTCCTCAACATCACATGCCCCCTAAACATATGAAAGCAAATATAGGCACACACACACACACAGTTTCCCCACACCCCCTGTAGCAGAAGGCTCCCTTCAACTTCTCTGTTCTCATGCCGCAACCTTTTAATCCAGATTTATCTGCAATCTGGCTACTTGCTCACTGATATATCCCGTTGTGTTGTCCAAACCTTTCTTTAGGAGGACTTCCACCCAAAGTCAAGGAAGAGGGGGTAAGGAGATTAAGGATTTAGACCAGGAATTGCATATAATCATTATAGGTTTTGGGGATGGTTTAAATTAAGATGGACAATCTTTTTTTTTTCTTTTGTCACTTTAAAGATCACCCAGGAGGAAACACAAATGACAGAAATTTCAGATGCAAATATCTTTCAGTCATGTTTGATCAAAATGCTTGCAGTAGAAGAAGCTGCATACAGAAGATGCAGCTTCTGTTTTTGTGATCATTATTAGTTTTGCTCATTTGAAAAAGAATATCTTTGCATCTGATCACATTAACATAATGTGCTGGGTATGTTGTTTGTAATTTATGGCATTTAATGATCCAAAAACTTAATATTTCTATTGAATATTGTTCTGATTAATCAGTAATGGCTTTATATATTTTTTAACTTCTTCCATCTATGTATGACTTTCAGATATAACATACAAGATAAATGCATACTATAGAGTGCCTGCCTAGTGAATTGGTGGTAGAGCTTTTGCCTAATCAATGATCACACATCTACCACCTGATAGGAAGTTTATGATTGTAAACTATTGAGTGCGTTTTTCATGGAAAATCTATTGAGAAGCATCTAGTTGATAAAATAACCAATCTACTGTAGAACCTGCTTTGTTCAAAGAAAACCTTCATTCTTGTGAACGAGGGTTGCCATATTTCTTCATTGTAGACTATTTGCTGATGGAAATGGCTAATAAAAGGCAGAATCAAGTTTCTGGGATTTGATGAGACTCACACACACTCACACAACCTCAGTTTCACCCTTTCAAATAGTCATTACTTTCACAGGTCTGTGCTCTCGCCTTCTATCTGACAGAAGACACCTCTCTCTTTTTCACTCAAGGACATCGAGGCTCAGTGTGGAGTATCAATATCGAGAGCCATTTTAAAAAAGAGGAGAAGCACTGAACATGAATGGTAATGCGCTGCAGCTTCACCTGAAATTCATTTATTTATGGATTTCTTATTTACCAAGGGTTTTGTTAGCAATTCTCACACTGGGCCATGCAGAAAATTGATGTAACTAAACATGCACTCTAATAGTTGAGTGTTCCTGGAAACAGTTTGTATTTAATGTATACCACATATACATACAGAACATGGAAGTGTTTTTAAATCAAGAAACTGCTTGTGTGCGTCATACTTTTGATGTAAAAACTGCTGCTTGCTACGTCACAAGTCAACTTTTCCCCAGAGTCAAATGAGTCATGCTCAGAGCAGATGCTACCCCCACAGCAACAGTGTTGGGTCCTGCAGCAGATCGTGTGCTCATGCATTCATGTGATGATCATACTTGTGCGGTGGTGAGGCTCATGAGGAGCGCCATCTTGACAGGAACATTCTTCTGTTATCTGCAGCTGCCATCATTGTTGCTAGGTTATCCCTTGGTTAGTTCAGCTAACAAGTTGGTCAGAATGGTCCAATCTAGTGGAAAAGGCAAGTCAAAGAGAAAGGAGAAGGAAAATAGACCCTAACAAGAGAAATAGTGCTGTCAAGATTGATACGAATAGCCATGCTTCATCTTATGGACTTGCAGTCAGTGGGGTGTAAAATGCCATTATATTTGTCATAAAGAATTGATCGGTATAATCCTGCAAATTATTGAGAATTTTAGAAAAAAAATCTAGCAGTGGACATGTGTTTTTCCAGTGTTCTGTCAAGTAGACATTGACTGAGACATGAAATTTGAGGTTATTGATACTGTTTCTGCTCAAAAACATGACTGAAGATTATTATGCAGATTTCATATGCTGACAGCATCACTGCTAGTACAACCAAAGTTCAACAAAGCACGACACCAACTTCATGTTCTCATTTTAGAACTGTCCCCTGGTACGTTTTAATCACAATCTTGCCTAAGGGCTTTTCTTTTTAGGATTAAAAAAAGCATATGTTATCTAAAAGAAGTTAGAATTTACTGCTCTTGCAGACCTTGCAGGTATAATTTATCTTGTCTTGACAGTGTATATATAGGTGTCAGAAGAGATTACTAATTTAAAAACCCACAACCTTGGGACAGCCTGAATTTATGAATATGCAAGTGAAGGGTCTGTTTAGGCTGCTCAAGGTCCTCTGATGTCACAGATCCAGTAGGATGGTCCTTGTGAGAGTTTCAGGTACCCTGGTGGCAATAATAACAAGACTCAGCTTCACCACACAAGACTTTTTACTGTCATGCACTTTCCAGTGCAGAAACCACAAACAGGCACAGTGTAGGCTGCTCACCTGGCAGTCCTCCTCTTTGCAGCGCCAGAGTGCTGCTGTTTAAATAGAGGGAACCTGATTGGCACATGCAGCACAGGTGTGTCAGTCAGTCCCTCTCAGGTGCTGTTTCCTGAACTGCAGCTTCACCTCTCCTCTGCAGCCAAGCAGAACCCAGAACCACACCCCGCCACCGCAGTCCTGCTTCCTCATTTTTCTTTCACACAACTTCACAGTGTGCAGCATTATATGTTTTTCTGAAGGTGGTTATGCAAAGCTTTAACACCAATTTCCAGAGATGCTAACCCTACAGAGGACAGGGCTGAAGTCAGTTTTTGACTCCACTCCAATAAAATCTGCTGCTTTGATCAGAGCTGTAAAGTAAAAAGTGGAAAGCGCGCTGCAGATATGGCAATTATGCATATGTGTATATACATATAATATACATATATTAAGCAGTTGCACGAGGGGGTCTAAATGTAAATGCAAATCTAAATCTCAGATATAAACAATTAACGGCAAATAGCAGAAAAGTATTAGTAAAAAAAAAAGTGACTGTTTTTAAAGTGACATGCAGTTGTAGCTGCAGTGTATTGTCCATATTGTCAATAGTTATAGCTGTTCAGGTGAAAGGCATGGCCTGGTTGAGGAGCCTTATGCTGTGTGGATAAAAGCTCTTGCTCAGTCTTTCAGTTCAGGATATGAGTTCCTAGAATTTTATAAGAGAGTAAATCCTGCTGTTTTCCCTGTACATCCAATAACAACAATAGCAATAGATTTTGGAAGATGATTGGACGCTGTGTGCTGACTTCACTGTTCTCTCTCTCTCTCATTGCTTCTTTGGTAAGCGAGGCTAGTTGGGGTTTTGTCAGGCCAGGTCACTGGAGACACAGAAAAGTGAATTATGTTTGGCCTCTTATCAAACCCTGTGTTTGGTGACAATCTCAAACCCCATCAAACTACATTAAATGCTACCTTTAAAATGCCAACTTTGTATAGCTGTAACACTACCTTGATCTAAAATCACACTTTTCATTACTACAGCACCTGGCACACTGAAAAGCACACTGATTCCACAACAGTTTCATAAAAAAGAAGCTCTTATCTGTATTTATTTGTCATAAACACGTGCATAATTATCACATTTCCAATGATGGTTTCAGCTGCATATTCTTCATTAGCTCTTGTAGTTTTATAGAATATATAATGATCCAGTTAACTGTGCCTCCTTGTATGCTTCAGAAATGATCTCTTCAGCTGTTTTCATTTGACAGAGAAAATTGCGGGAGGAATTCGGACAGCAATGCCAACACACAGAGGAGCAGATGTATGAGCAGGCTGAAGTGTCAGCTCTGTTCTCTGTGGAAGCCAAATTATCTGTCAAGAGTCTGTAGCTACCTGTTTGTGTGTGTGATTGCTGTTATCTCCATCTTTCTGTACATTTGTAGGCATTAAGGACTCAAGAAGCAGTTAGGCAGATTTGAATAAAATTTGCACCTTTCAGTGGGTATTGCAGCAGTATTTTTTTTTCTTTTCTAGTCAGCTTTGGTTTTGTAGAAGCTTTCCCAGTATGTACACTGAATACTCCTGTAAGAGCTTTTTGATTCCTGAGATCGTTTGACATTTTATTTTTTAGCTTGCAGGCAGAAAAATATCGGACTCACTGACTTATAACTATTTTCTATTTTATGTGCAGATTTCCACACTGACTGATGTGGAAAAAGTGTGCAATGATCAGGTGCATATGAGCGTGAACAGATGTACGTCCATGCAACCCCGTAGGGCAGCAGTGGGGTCTTTGCATGTGGCTGACGCCTGCAGGGCTTTGGGGTAGCAGATTGTAAGGGGGTGACTCATCCAGCCTGGATCATTGGTACTGGGCTACTGCAGTGCAGCGTAAAACAGATTCTGCTGGGAGATAACAGATGGGGTGGGAAGGACAAAAGGAGTGAAGCAAGGGAAAAAAGATTAGAGAAAGGGAAAATAGATGGAAAATGAGCAGGTAACACGTGGAAGACACACAGAGGAAGGATTCAAAGTCAAACTGGAGAGCTTGTGGAGATCTGCAGGGATGTAATCCCTTTTAGGATGAAAGAAAAGTTTCTGTCATTCTGAATTTTGTCAGTTTTCTTTTTTGTTTTCCCAGTTGCAGATTTATAACGCAACACAAAGTCAAATACCATGGTGATTTCTATGTATGATATAGGTGGCACACTTCTAATATAAACACTAATTATAAATTATGGGCTTAAAATCTCTTACTTCTTTGCTGCGACTGTAATGTTTCGTGTTCAACATCCAAAAAGACTTGTTATTCAAATTATTCTAATTTCACCAAGTGCAGCAATGCAGTAACATCGATGCTGCACTGGATGGTATCCAGCTGAGCAGTACCTGAAGCCATGCACCCCCCCACCACCCTTTTATCCCAGTTTAGTTCCTCTCCTACTGATGCTGCTAATGCTCTTCATCTTTGTTTGTCATTTGCCTTCCGGCTTAAAGAAAGTTGCCCTGGTTCTGAAAGGTGTCTGTCAGGAGACCTTTTCCTGATGGTGCTCTGCTGTCATTCACATCTTTGTTCTCCCCTGCAATTGGGGGACTCTTTCACCGGATCTCAGATGTGTTAACTAAGCACAAAAAGGTAAGGAAACTTGAGCTTGGTGGATTATTTCTTTGTTGTAACACTGACTTCTGGTAATAAATCTTACACTGTTTGAGAACCTGTTCATTTCCCTTTTAAGCGGTGCCACATTTGTAAGGAGTATGCATTTAGAATATGAGCAGCAGAGGTGAATATGTGGGTTGCATCTATGAAAGATTTGCCAAATCTTCTCTGCCAATGCCAAACAGTTTGCCTTGCTGTTGTTATTACTTTTGGTTTTAGCTTCTGGTACCCCCCAGGTACTGACAGTCAGGAATGCGATTGTCCTGAACATGTAGAAGAACATTATGTTCAAAGATGAGTCCAGATTCTGCCTACAGCAATTGAATGATAGGGTCAAAGTGTGGAGAAGATGTGGAGGACACTTTGGTGATTGCTGCACCGATAGAGTGACATCTTTTGGTGGCAGGGTGATGGTGGCAGGGTGATAGTGTGAGGCAATCTCAATGCAGATATATATATATATGCAGAGATATATCAAAATGAAATTCTACGACCAGTGCCAATCCCACGTCTCCACAGTCTGGGACCAAACTCTATCCTAAGATAACAACACTGGCCCCCACAAAGTTGGATTTATCAGAATTTATCCAGAATTTGGGACTGGAGAGGATGGAGTGTAATACTTTTTGCAGTTTTGTCCTCAACCTCACTGAGCACTTGTGAGATCAGCTTGGTCGTGCTGTCCGTGCAAGAGTGACCAACACAAGCAGGCTGACTTGCAACAAATGCTGGTTGAAGAATGGCACACCATCAGTGTATGACCAGAATGGTGACCAGCATGAGGAGGAGGTTTGTTAAATCTTTCATGGGCACATCTTACATACTCAGCTCTGCTGCTCACGCTACAAATGCATGTTCCTTACAAATATGGCACCACTAAAACCAGGAAATAAACAGGCTCTCAAATGGTGTAAGATTTATTGCCAAGAAGCATTGTTACAGCAAAGAAATAATCCACCAAACTTACTTTTTTGTGTTTATTTTCTTCTTAAGCAGGAAAGACTACTTTACTCATATGAGCCCGATATCACTCCCAACCTCCAGCTCTGTTGAGTTTTATATCACTTGAGTTAAAAATCACACATTTACTCCAAAGCAGTAATGTATTTGACATACCTCATCTGTCCTAAAATCATATGTATTTACTTGAATGTGAAGAGGACTCATTGGTCCTGACAGGAGGACACACAGGGGCCAGAGAGCTGAGCAGGGGTGTTCTCAGTGTCCTGATGTCAGCTTGGCTGTGGGGATTAAAGACATACGGACACAGTTTACACCAGGCAGATAACTACTGTGGTCTGTGCGTAGATTCTATCGTCACACTTTAAATAAGAGCATGTGCAGGATAAACTCATTTAATGTCCTCATCCAGAGATAACATGAAGGAGCAGTATTTAGCCAGTGTCATTTGAAGAACTATTCCTTTTATTCTGCAGACTCACTCATTCTTGTGCCAAGTCGCTGCAGGTTTGTCAGTTTGAGAATAGAAAGTGAGCTGCTGTTCTTTATTGTCCATGGCTTCTCTCTCCTCTTCCTCTCGTTTCTCCCTCATCCTTCCTCTCTGTTAGCATCAGTATTCAGGCCATGGTTGATGTTTTATTCAGGACTTGAATATTTCACATTCTGGGCATCAACCACTGCAGGAAAAAATGATGCCTTGTTCCTGGGAAAGTGAAATTCTCAGGACTTGTTTTCAAGCACGAGATCTGCCTTACCAGATGTAATCAGGAGGAAGATGATTATTGGCATTTCTATTTTCATTGTATATTAAATTTTAACATTAACATTGTAAAACTGGCAATATCATGCAACATAATATTATGTTTCTAATTTGTTGCATAATATTTAATGCTTCTTGTCTTGCCAAGGACAAGGCAGTTTCCTTTATTACATGAAAATAGCACTGACATTGATAAGAGAAAATTGAACGACAGGATTTTCCCTCACGTATGCATTTTACCTCAGGGACATTCAAGTGGCATCATTATTAGTTGGGTCTATAATCTAGAAGCCTGCAGAATTGTCCTCCCCAATGCCCTGCGCCTGAGATTAGTTTTTGTTTAACTGCCAAATATGATGAAGAGCTAGGTAATGAATTCACTTTGCAGATATGGATGAATTTACAGCCCCAATGACCTCGTTTAAAGAGAATAAGTGTGACGTGTAGAGTATTTGCTCGAAGAAAAAAAAAGACTCATGTACAAGCTGAAGACATGAAACAAATAAAACATATAAGATAATCATGTTTCAATGCAAAGAATAAAAGAGGGGGAAAAAACACACTCAGTAGTAATAAATAACAGCGTCACTACATTACCACATTTATAACATGAATATTTTCATTTTAAAACAGAACATTTAAGATGGTGTTTAAATTCTACATTTAAAAAAGCTGAATTTGTGAATTTATGTTTTGTATATCCTCACATCTTTTCATTCAACAACAAAAATGAATACATAAAATAATTGTTTTATAGGCTGCAGCTCTGTTGCTGCTCAAAAGACTTTGTGAATGAAAGTATCAGTCTCATGATTAGATAGTTTGATCTGTTAGTTGGTTGTTATCATCTGATCAGAGGTGATCAAACCTCATTATCATAATTTCACGATCACAAACAGCATGTTGACGTTTTCTGGTTTGCTGAAGACAGCAAAAGATGAAAGGAATGCACTGAGGGGGAGAAAAGAGCAGGATGAGCAGAAGAAGAGAGGTGTGCATGATGTCCTCAGTCTGATGTCTTGGTGTCTGGTGATGTTGCCGTTGCAGATAACCCATCCTTTTCAGTTTCACCCTTAAACTTGCGATGTGAACTCACTTGCCCTTGTGCACAGACATCGGTCTTCCACCAGCTGCTGAACTGAAGCTGAATGGCTTGTCGGGGATTATATGCGGTTTAATCAGAGCGCAGTGACTTTGCATTATATTGGAGCAGTGTGTGACTCAGAAAACGTGCTGCATGTGCAGGACAAGACCACCAGATGCGCCATGTGACAGGGTCAGAGATGGGATTTTTTTTTTTTTTCATCCTGGAATTTTAGTTCTCATATTGCATCTGATTATCTGATTTTCTCATTCATGGACAGGCTTTTTTCTACTTCCTTTTTAGGACTGATGATAATATCCTGCATATATACTGCATACCCATATGGTTTGCCTTTATGATCACGTTGTTTTTATGCTGCTCAGATTAGTACTACCCACCATGACAAACACACGCTGAAGGATGAATTCCATACAAATGTTAAAAAACTTTTTTTTTTTTCAAAAGGTGATGTATATTTTCACAGTATGTTGTTTGTTTGTTTGTTTTTTGATAAACACAAATATGTGATGATTGTATATAATATGAGCGGCACTTTAATTTGAGACAGCCTCAATATTTAACTTTTATAAATGATTTGTAATGCAGTGGTGCAGCTGTAGGCAGATATGTGTTCATCATTATAACTAAGCATGTTTTAACACATTCTATCCCTTTTACAGCAATGTAGATGTGTGTTTCACCTGTACAATAAGAGAAATCTATTTTAAATGGATGTGAATCTTTCCTGGTAATAAAATTCAGGAAGTCGCTGATTTTTTTTTAAAACAGACTATACACATATTAAATGTATGAATCATGTAAAGACACTCGCAGGGTGCACATCTGGGCGCTAATCCATAATTTATTGATTTGACCTACTTTGCATGAGCACAAGCACAAATGCTGACAATCTCTCTAAAACAGCCTCAACAAAAGCTGAACCTCTCAACCTTAATGAAGCAAGGATTTACTGTGTGTTAAACCATTGAGCCTTGTCTGGGTGTAGTTGTATTCAACTTTATAGACTATGTTTTAGTTTTAGGCCTTTCGGCGTGAATTCTGTTCTTATTGGAGGCTGGAGATACACTCACACTAGTTGGTTTTTGATTTACAGTCACGTCCTTTTGTTAAATAATGCTGTCACCGTATTAGCTTCTATACAGCAAATAAATCACAGATATATGTGTTATACATATTACATATAATGTACATACAGGCCAAAAGGATGTCCTTTATTTTTCCTTTTACTTTGACATATTTTCTTTTGTGCATTACAGTTTACCATTTTGGTTGTTGTCAGTTCTTTAGGCAAGGCAAGTTTATTTATAGAGCACATTTGATGTACAAGACAACTCAAAGTGCTTTAAATAAAACATAAGCGTAAAAATAAAAAAAATAAAATAAATTAAGATAAGTCAATTACAGTAGGTTAAAATCCTTTAAAAAAAGCAACAATCATTGAAGCAGAAACAGTACAGATGAATGCAGAAATAAAAATATAAAGAAATAAGAGATACCTTGCAGATTTCATGTATAGGCACATGATAAAAGGAATATTTTTAACATGGATTTAAAAGTGTCTACGTTTGGTGAAAGTTTAATCTCCACTCGCAGTTTGTTCCACTTGTTTGCAGCATAACAGCTAAATGCTGCTTCTCCATGTTTAGTCTGGCCTCTGCTCTGAACTAACTGACCTGAGTCCTTGGATCTAAGAGTCCTGCTAGGTATATACTCTCTGAACATATCATAAATGTACTCTGGACTTAGACCATTCTGGGATTTTAGAGTATCAGTAGGATCTTAAAATCTGTTCTCTGACTGACTGGAAACTAGTGTAAAGACTTGAAAACTGGTGTGATGTGTGCAGATCTCTTAGTCCTGGTTAACCCTCTAGCAGCATTGATGCTCTTTTTGGGAAGTCCTGTCAAAAGACCATTACAGTAATCCAGTCTACTGGAGATGAACACATGGATGAGTTTCTCCTGGTCTTTCTGGGAGACAAATGTTTTAATACTGTTGAGGTTTCTGAGTTGATAAAAAGCTGTCTTGATGACGGCTTTGATGTGGCTGCTGAAAGTCAGCTCTGAGTCTGTTAATATTCCAAGATTACAAACTTGGTCTGTAGTTTTAAGAGCCCAAGACTCCAGATGTTTACTAATGCTGACCCTCTTCTCTCTACTACCAAACAGAATAATCTCAGTTTTGCCCTGATTTAACTGCAAAAGATTCTCTATCATCCAGATGTTTATTTGCTCCAGACAATTACGCAGTAATTCTATCGGGCTGCAGTCGTCAGGTGACAGAGACACATAAAGGTGTGTATCGTCTGCATAAGTGTGATAATCAATGTTAAAGTTCTGTAATATCTGATCCAAGGGAAACATATTCAGGTTAAACAGGAGAGGTCCAAGGATGGACCCCTGGGGGACTCCACAAGTCATGGCCACTCGTTCAGATTCATAGCTGCCAATTGTAACAAAAATAACTCTGGCCTTCTAAGCATCTGCAACAAAAACAACTCAAATAATTATCTTCTGTTGTGACTTTTGCATACAAAATTGTACAAAGAAATAAGCATCTCATGGGAATCCAAAATATTCAGTTTACTCTTGTATCCACTTGAAATGACAGAAATGAGAAAAAGTGTCAGTCTTATAATAAATCCTCATAAATTGTAAATAAATAAATAACTATACATATGTGTGTATATATATATATATAGATAGATAGATAGATAGATAGATAGATGTATATATAGATAGATAGATAGATAGATATACATACATACATATATATA
>JBAMYA010019507.1:0-42858 GCA_037176975.1 Arrhamphus sclerolepis | reverse complement strand
TGATTTCCCTCCAGGCTCCTTGTCCTCCACAGTTGAACACATGTCATTTGTATGCCACCCCTCGAGCGCGCTGACAGTAATTTAGGAGTTGGTATCTTGGGAACGCAAATATTGTAATGAAGTAATTTTGAGCTTTGACAGTATTTGATAATGTTTTATAATCTAAACAAGTGCTTGATTGAAATGATCACCATATGAAGACAAAATTTATTTATTTATTTATTTTATTCTAATAACCTTTCTTTTACCAGGAAATAATCCCATTGAGATTCAGAATCTCTTTTGCAAGGGGGGCTTGACCAAGAGAGCAGCACAATAGGTTCACATAAAGTACATATAATGACAAAACAAACGTAAAACATTTAAAACATTTTGGTAAATTCCCATATTACATTATAATGATGATTTACAATGAAATGATCATGTGATATGCTCTGTCTTTAATAACATTACTTACATAAAGCAATAAGATTACATTACAAAAGCACATAAAAAGTAAAAAGGTAGTAAAGTGCAGATTCCTAACTGACACTTAGAAATAAATCCCACAAATATTAGATTAATGTGAGTGATGCACCACAGAGCAGGCTCTCAGTAGCAGGGTTTCTATGAATGCTTTGTGATAAACAGGTTTTCTCATCAATAAAAGCTCAAGAAACAACAAGATCTTTCACTTGAATTTCACATATATGCTTTTACAGTATCTTCAGATAGTTTTTTTTAATGGGTACATGAGGAAAGATGCCTCGTCATGCCAAAGATGAATCAATTTTTATATACTGATGTTATTCATGTGACTGAACACGTGTTTCTGTCTCTGCACAACAAACATGCCAAACACTGGAGGACATGCAAGAATGAGCACAACACAACCAGTCGAAAGGAAATCCCCTAAGTCTCTCTCTCTCTCTTGTTTGCAGAGAGTAGATATGACTGGTGCTGTTTGTGTCATCTTCCAGAGGTCACACCTGAATTAAGCCTGCTGATGACTCAACTCCGCCTAGTTCCATCACTGCTAATCAGGTAAAACAACCTGATACTAATTTTTTAATGAAGCAGCATTTCGGAAGCTTGTCTCAAACTGGCTTTACCGAGGACAAAAATCCAGCCACTGACTGTAGAAGTCAGGCTTGCTGAAACAAAGGCTAACATCATAATCTGCCTTTTATCATTGAAATAACTCTGCCCAAATGGAATAACGTAACAAAACTCTTACGATGGCCAGAGCAATGATGGAGCACTGTCATTTCGCTGCACTGTCACTTATCTTTGCAGTACATTAACACACAACATCACACACAATTGGTGGAGCGCTGGAAATCAGTCACCTTTTGTGAACATGAAAGCTGCTGAAATGGATGATCCAGCCCTGGAGACCAGCAAAATGGATTCAGTTTTTTCACTGTGAACAAAGAAAAAACCAATACAACACAGCTGAAATGATGGAACATAATTTTAGATAAAGGAAAAGTATAAACAGTCAAATGAATATTGGCTGCATTCGCTTTAGCTTCATGGTCCTGGTGCTAAGCAGCTTTCACACTGTAAAGGACATTGCCTATGTTGCAATGAATATGGCACCTTTAATGTGATGAGCCAGAGGAAACGTCAGGTTTTTAGAGCTCAGAGCATCACTGAAGCAGGGGAAATTCCTGTTCATCAAAGGACCAGTATGGACTGACAACAAACAAACAAAAAATCATAACAGCTCATTCATTTATGTGAAGCCATTTGTTTGTGGAAGTGTAGTTTTTGAAGTTTTGATGTGTTTTTTTGTGACAGCTACATGGCTATGGTAACACCTAGCTATCATAGCTGTAGCTACTTAGCGCTTTCAATTAACTTGACATCTCGGATTCGTTTCACAAAGTGGGATATGTGGAAACTCCGAGTATCTTGAACCACAACTCAGGGAAACTCTGAGTTCTCCGTTTCACAAAGCGGGGTGACTGAACTCTGAGTCAGAGGGTTCAGCTGAGCCGGTTTCACAAAGTGAGGTAACTGATACTTGGAGTCTGTTACTGCGGCAACTGACTCTGAACTAAACCTAGTTGGAGCAGTTTTACTTCAACATACCCCGAGTTTCTTTATGTCTCCTCTCCTTCATGAAGCTGAAACTGGTTCAGTTTAATCAGAAAATTGATCATTTTGGAAATGTCTGATCAATGAAATGTTGCATTTAGCGTTAGTAAAGTATGTTGATAATCTGAATAGATAGTTTAATGGTGGTCAAACCAGCCATGACTCCTACTCGTGACACCTTGATGATGTTCTTTAAAGAGTGTTGCCATTAGAAATTATCATTGTTTGAAATTAGTATCCTGCTCCCACTTGTGAAGAAAGAAATGTTGCTTTAGGATTTAACAGTGACTGAATGCATTGATGCTTCTGGGCTCCTTGAACCATTTTTTTCCCATCTGATTTAAAAAATAAAGTGAATCCAACCAAGTCTGTTACGTTTGATTTTTGTCTTAAATGCATTTTATACATATTCTTCAACTGGTTCAAAGGTGTTTTTCCATGTTAGCAGCACCAGCCACTAAATCTTTAAATTACACATCAACTCTGTAATTTGTCCCTCATCAACTCTTTTCCTTCACTGATGCAGTCAGCAGCTGCAGGAAGTCACATGACAGCAAAAAAATCTTTAAATCAGCAAAAAAAAGGTAGGAAGATCGCATCTGTTTTCTGGCGTTGCCATGGTGAATCACGGTATCTGAGCTCCATTGATGATGGTTTTATATAGTTGCGCTAACTTGGAGTCAGCATACTCAGAGTTGATTGAACAAACTCAGAACAGCTGTTCTGAAACCAGAAACCTGGAACAACCTGGAGAACCCAGGGTAAACCTGCAGAGACACAGGGAGAACATACAAACCCCACACAGAAAAAAGCTCCACCTTGCTCCACTGCTGGAGATGAAGGACATCTGGAGATGAGGGAGATCTGCTGCAATCACCTCATCAGGAAAGGAGCCAGGCCTTTCTCCACCACCAGGTCAAGGTCCAACCTTTTCCAAGCCGCAAGCTCCAGAAGTGGTCCAGAACATTGTGCTATGGTCCTCCTGGGACCATAAGATCATTCTGGTGGAGCTAACAGTGTTATAGGAGGAAGGATGTGGTGTTACTCCATCCTAACTTTTACTGCATTGTTTTCTATTTCCTTTACTTTACTTTACATTAATTTTCTTTGCATTCACTGTGTGTGTTTGTTTTTATCTCTTTTATGATGTAAAGCACTTTGAGCTGCCTTGTGGCTGAAATGTGCAATACAAATACACTTGCCTAGTCATGTGTTAAGCCGAGCTAAAATAGCCAACTTGTTGTAACTAAGATAAAGGGGACATGTTCCAACCAGTTGTCTATCTTGTCCATCCTGCCCATTTATATTTACTGGGGTTGGGCGGAGTTAGTTCCTCACAGTTTGGTGTCATCTAAAGGTCTGAAAAACAGGCTTCAAACTGAGTCACAGAGAGTTTGTCTAGTTCTTCTTATACATTTAATTTAAAAACAAATAAAAAAAAGATTTATTTTTCTTGTATTGTGATCTTTCTCAAGAAAGCAGATGAACACACACACACAAACAAACAAACAAATTAACAAAAAAGAAATAAAGAAAACAAATAGAGCTCAAGATGTAAATAAGATATCAAGTGAGAATTGAAAATATTTCCTTCCGGGCTCTGGATTTATAATCCTTCATAGTCATACATAGCAACACCCGTATATGCTTTCACCTTCATCCAAGTTCAGAGCTTCTTCTTCACTGTTCAGCTGCAGCGACTTATAGGCTGTTCACGTGACAGAGGCAACACTGAGATGTTCAGGCCACAAGATCGCTGGTGCTCGGATCACAGGAGTCAGCGTGAAGATGTGTTCTCCCAGTGATGTGAAGTTAAAGCTGTTTAGAGTTAGTCCAGAAAAAAATAGTGTTTGGAATTTAATACACTTTTCTGCTTCCACTTTGGATCATGTCTTTTTTAATGAGCATCCTTATTTCTGTTTAAAGAGAGTTTATGTTTTTTGCCCAGACGTTCGAAGTATATAACAACGGGTTCAGTTAAGAAAGAAAAAAGGACTGAAATTTAAGGGAGCAATAGTTTTTCTCACAAGCATGAGAATAAATTGTCATGCATGCAATATTCAAAGTGCACATGGATTTCAGGGACTGTGTGTCTGTATGATTTTTGACACACTCCCGGCTTCCTCATCCATTCCTCGGAAAGCACAGTAATTCATTGTCTGACAGCTGTTTTCTTTTCTGTGAGCCTTCTTTGCTTGGATCCTGGGGTGTAATTCCACACACAGGGCCAGCTGGAGAAGAAAAAAAGAAAAAAAAAACTAAAAACAAAAAAACTTACTGATCCCAATGCTGACACATTTGCCAGAAAATGGCACTAATAAACTGTCACTGGATAAGAAATCTACACATGCCTCCTTCAGTCAGACTGTGTCACTTATTTGATGGCCAAAATACATGAAATCAAACTCCAGAGGGGTGAATTGAGGTGGTCTTTTAATTCAGCCAGGGTGTCAGTGGATTTTGTTAGTTTTTTTGGACATCTTCATAAACACCTGCTCCATTCATTCAGTTCATGCAAACCTGAGGTAGATTTGGGTTCACTTCTTGTGTGCACTTGAATGGTAAGAGAATGTTATTTTCAACATGTTTAACATAAAAAAAAGAAAAAACAGAAGTCAACAGCATCCAAATTTGATTTCAAGCCACAAAATAAGAAATTTTGCAATTTTGGAGCCTCTGGTGCTCCCCCTACAGGTGTGGAGGTCAAGTTGCCTTTCCTCGACTCCAAGATTTACGGCTGATGGAGGTTCTACGTATTTCTGCTTCACAGCATTTCTACTTGTCTGATGTTGGTCGTGGTGGTGTGGGTTGTTTTTCTGTAGCTTCTAATGCTGAGCTTCTCCTTTCTACATACTTTATGTAGCTCAGACACGGGAGCGAATAAAGCATCTTAAGTGAGTTGGAGCTGATAAATGTTGAGCAGCGTTAATTTTACTGACATCACCGTAGTCTTTCTTTCTACCCAGCTTGAAAACAACAAAGAGGAAATTGGAGCAGGAATACATGGAATACATGTATGCTAATGTGCTGAACAGATAACATTTGATATGGTCATATTGTTTTGGTTGGCATGTCACCGTGCAAATGTCATGTACCTGTAATTAAAATTAAACACAAGGTACATCTGGAAATATCTGCAATGCTAGTATTTAGCAGACAGATACTTTGGATCTAATACTTGGAAAGAAAAAAAAAATCAAGGGATCACCTAAAATCTCAAATTTCATCAGGAGTCTTGACACTTGGGTGTGCACCACACTTCTTTAAAGTTTGGATGTGACTCAATGTGCAAGCCTCTGCAACTTACGATTAAAAATAATACCTTGAGTAGAACTGCAGACTTGCAGGTACCTTCAGATAACTATAATTCCAGCTTTGCATTTTTAAATGTAATAATTCTATCAAACACAGCTTTAATTACAGCGTTACTCTTGTACATGTAATATGCATGTGCTCCACATTCATATTGCCAAATAGATCCTATAATTTGAGGCGTGGTGAATGTTTACATTTTACTCATAAACATCTTGTATCTAGTCGATTAAAGCGAAGACACTGCTAAGCAGTCCAGATTAGTACAAGATGAGGGATGAGCTGCAGGCTGTTTCGCTTTAAACGCCAGCTCTTTTAATGAGACCTTCAACAGTACCTGTTTTACGAGCATTTTCCCTTTCATTTCCTCTCTGGATGACCCAAGCCCCCTTAAAGGGTAGCTTGTAATATATTCCTCCTGTGGTTTGGACACCACCTCTGCCCTTATTTTGTAGACAGGACGTTTAACCAGGCAGCCTGGTGGGTCAGGCAGGAGTGGGGTGACGGTCTACCCTAGAAGGATTTTCCCCAGATGGTGCAACATCAATGCTTGGAAATGGAAATGGCACACCATTACACCATGAAGCTTATCACTAATTGCATGTAAAAAAAAATCTCATAAAAGTAAGGTAGGTTATTTTTATGGTCTCACTTCATCTTAGGAGTGAGTGAAAATGAGACTAACACATTCTTTGGCCTATTGGTCTCATGAAACACAGATCTCATTTAAAAGTGCATTAAAGACTCCTAAAAACTACTGCAGCTCTGATATTTTGGTGCAAAGTTTCAGTAAACATTGATGCTGAGAAAGAGTTTCAGGAACTTATAAAATAAAACAAACCTAAAAGGAGACACATTATTCTCTTTTTTTCCAAATGTTGCCTGGGTGCTTAATGAATCGTTCGTGACGTGCACTGGTCAAAACACCACAGGGATACAGCAGAAAAGTGCCCATTTCAGCATCTTTTAAAGCATTCAAAGCATCAACGTGGCTTTGCAATCGCCACATTTTAAGAACAGCTGCATGATGTGAACTTGAGTGGGAAGTGGAGAAGTGGCTGGATATTTGTATTCAGAGAAGGGTCTGTGATGTCAGAGTTCCATCAGTTCTTAACGGCCCACTGAATGGTATATTTTCAGAGCCAGGCTGCCCCAAAGCAAAGAAAAAAAAAATCACAGAAATATTAACACTTATATGAGCCCTTTAATAGATCAGTCCAAGACCAGCTGGCCAATAAAAATAAATTCCTTAAAGGGGACATATTATGACAAATATCACTCTTTCTGAACTTGAAACAATTAAAAAAAAACAAAAAAACAGTACCAACTCAAAAACTACATTAACAAGCTATACATATTTGCAGGTTCCTGTGACATCACAGAACATGTCAGTGTATAATTATCCAGCCTCTCCATGTTTATGTTTGCTGGACATCCCACTGTGTTGCTTTTACTGCACCTCGGAAGTGGGTAGCACAAAGATTTAATGTCAAATTCAAAGGAAGTCCATCATGTGGAAGAGGAGACCCCTTCAAACTGGTTAAAAATGAAGAGAACTATACAGACATGGTTGTAAAGTGATCCCCTGTAATATCACTGTGGTATTATGACCAAGTCATATATAGTCAAGTTAATTTTATATCTCCTTGAGGTAAATGAAAAAGGCGAGAGTTGATTAGTTATGTAATCAGTTATAATCGCTGCCCTTTTTCCTTCAAATCTATAATTTCCCCATTAATTAAGCATTTCCAGCCTATTACAATGGTTTCAAGGTGCTAAATGACAGGCATGTTTGTAGTTTAAAATGCTACAAAACAGCGTGGACTGTATCCACAGTTTTTGCCCTTTAGGCTACATATGCAGACAAACAGGGAAGGAATTACAACTGAAGAGCACACAAGTACAACCTTTCAAATGACGTCTCTTAAGGACGTCATTTTAAAGGCTAGGGCTGCCAGGAGCTTCGTTTTAATGTTTTATTGGCACAGAGTACCAATTTTCAACATACCTCTATCCTCAAGTACTCATTAAAGCTAAAATTACACCAGTTAAAGGCTTATAAACCACTGTATCACAGCAGCATGATGGCCTGACAGCCATTTCTGTTTCCCTGGACAAACTTCTGTGCTCTAGTGATGGAGCAACTCTCAGATCAAAACCGCTAAGCCACAGCTATACTTACCTGGGAAAAAGATAACAGTAATTATCAGTTCCTAAACTGTCATACCTGTACAGAATCCCTACCACACTGTACACAGCTGCCCCAGCACAGGTAAGTACAACCCTGCTGCAGTACAGCAAGTTTTCAACTCAAAAGACAGATGCTTTATATGATGGATGTATGTGTGCAGACAGATAACAACTGCGTAGGGTGTAAGTTCTTCTTACTGGGTCAACTTCCATAAAAACCACAGCAATTTTAGAATACACCTTAAGGGCTTCACACTTATTGTTTATTTGCACTGGTCTGAAACAGTTGATGAGTCTCTAAAGCTGTAGCTTTAACCTGTAAAATTCCGTTGAGCTAAAACGCATCTCTGTAAACCACGTGACCATGGTTAGACCACTTATTATTCAGATGTGTCGGGGTGAGAGCAAAAACTAAATCCAGGAGGAAGGTCCCGTGTTCTGGTCTAGTAAAAATGTCTTTCAGAAAAACATTTCAAGGGAATTTATTTTGACCTTGTGGAAAATGGAAGGGTTGACTTTGGCTCATAAGTGTGATAATTATCTTGACAACTAGAGGACGTTTTACCAGCAGAATCCCAAATGCACTTTGAGGAAACTTCTTGTAAATACCACATTGCTTCATTGCAACATTCAAAGGGCTGACCTCAACTCTGAAGTATACACCCAGCTGGGTTGGATCGATCACGTTCTTGCCACAAACAACTCGAAGATGATCGGTTTGGCCTGTTCTGATCCACTAGAACATGATAAGGCGGAAGGAATCATGTTTTTGGATTCATTATTGCGGTAACCAACCACACAATAACTTTCTGACATAGTGTTCACCTAAAGGTGGAGGAGATGATCATTTCAAGAGGAACTTTTTTGCTTTGTTGGTTAAAATCTAATTTACATTTTGATCATAAATGATTAAATAATTGGGCACTATAAAAACATGTCTAAGTTTGTAGAACTCGATTTTACATCCATGACGACTCTGTTTTTGTACCACATCTGGTGAATGTATATGAAGGGCCAAATTTATGGATAATTAAGGGATTTGTCATTTAACTGGAGTCCAGCACAGCCAGTGACTATCTGGCACCACTTAGAGCTCAGCATTATATTGACGTCTGAGCAAAACTTCTGAGTTGAGAATAGAAAACAGGTTTGAGACTCTTTTTCTTTTTTGCCCTTTTGCAACGTTGTGTTGTGCAGTACAAGGAAAAAGATGCTTCAAAATCACTCCTCAGAAATGGCTCATATCACAGAGGATTTGTCAGTACTAAAAGTCAGTATTTTAGATAACTACAGTCAAAGAAAAAGACTGGGTGCTAAAATAAATAAACCAAATGGTGCTTGGCATTTCCTCAGTGGTTACAGTTTATTGAATAAAATGCCTGATAAGCAATAACATGGTGTCCATATGTCTTTTAGACAGGTGAATGTCCTTTTACCTACATGATTCAGATGGTTTGATGCCTTGTCACTTGGATGAAACATGAGGAAACCCCTGTACACCTGTAGCTTCCAGTTAGCCTACCTGCTGCCTGTCTGCCTACCTTATATGTTAAACATAGGCTATAACAGCTCATCTTACAGGAGTTAGCTGGAAGAAAGTTTGCATATTTGCATACTTGTATTGTTAGAAAAGTCATGTAATGCTTCAAACATGTTAAAAGTCTGAGAATTACATCACTGTTTTTCCAGTGCTTTTCTTTTTAATTTTCAGTAATCCTCTCTCCATGTCACAGCAGAATAGAAATGTAAGCCAATAAAAACAAACCGTACCAAAGACTGTAATGTTATAAGGAGACTTATAATAAATAAATCAAACTTGGTCAAGCTAGACATACAATCTCCCTGTGTATAGAAAGCTAGCTAGCATACATCTGCTACATGCGCTGTCTTCTTTAAACAAGACATGAACAGTGGGATGACTAATTGGATTGATTTTGTAATGATAAAAGTTTAAATGTAACACCACAGACGCTGGTGAGGTTTGAGACTGAGAAGGAAGTTACAGGAGTTGTACTACTGAGGATCACTGCCAACATCCACCAAATTTTCAGCCTGGTAGAGTTTCACACTTTCACAAAGATCCCTCCCTACCAGTCTGCTCGCTGACATCTGGAGATGGAAATGGCTCTCGAATGCACAAAACTCTGGAACAAAGAGCTCCAGCTTTGAGGAACAAAACTTTGAGAGTTTACTTATGATTTAACAATGACAAGTCCCAAGTCCCTAACCAAAACCCTGCTTAAGAAAGGAGGTTCAACAAACCTCAAGTGAAAAAATGACTCAGACTCAGCTGCTTTTAGGTTTCAGGCTGGGATTTTAGATCAGGCTGAGGAAGCTGTTTGTGTTTTCCTAACCCTCTCTAAAGCAACCTCACCAAACCAACCAGGACACCTAATGTGACATTTTGTTTTCGTCTTCTTGTGACATAAGGAGTTGTTTACTTCAACAGTAAACAACTGTATTCTATTTTTTTTGCATTCAGCATTGTAATCTATGCAACGCAACATGATTAAAAGATTCAAAGAATAAAGAAATATCTAAGAGCATCCAGGCAAAGACAAAAACCAGTGTTACTTTGAGTACCCATATTGAATACATCCATCCTCATCTGGCATTTCTTTAAATAGCGCATAAAAAGTTGACATTGATTGGCCTCAAAACTTGTCATAGACATTGTTGTCAGTGGACACAGTTTGTCACTGCATCCACAAATAGAAATGAAAAGTCTGCCATCCAGAGCTTGTTCAGGCAGGCGACAGGAGGGACATTTACACTCAGAAAAACATTTCTACATGGGTCTTTCCAATTACACCCTCTAGTTCAAAGATCTCTTTGAAGGAGCAGTATGAAATGTTAAGAGAACTTAATACTTCATCCAGTCTTTCAGCTGTGCTGCCGCAATGTCTCTCTCGACATCTCCG
The DNA here is from genome assembly GCA_037176975.1 of Arrhamphus sclerolepis. NCBI lineage: Eukaryota > Metazoa > Chordata > Actinopteri > Beloniformes > Hemiramphidae > Arrhamphus > Arrhamphus sclerolepis. The sequence goes on along the minus strand of JBAMYA010019507.1, from coordinate 32,353 downwards.
ATTCTGAGAATGTACCTCGTTTATGTCGTAGAGACATTAAAGTGGGTTTAGTGCAGATGCTGCAGCTCAGTCGGTTCATGGGCCTGTTGCATAGTTCATGTGTCTCTTCAGGGCTTCTCTGGGTGGCCTGTGCATCACGCTCTGGAAGATCTCTGGTCATGAAGCCTTCCAGTTTTGTCTTGTCCTAACTGTGAAGAGCTTTTTCTATCATCACCACACCTTTGAGAATCTGTCAAGGTCCAAAATTAATACCACTAGATAGAAATGTTTTGATTAGTCACACCATCATTCAATTCCAGCATCATGCAAGTCACGCTCATGTCCCAGTGAACTCTGGGAAACTGCAGTTCATGCTCCATCCATCCATGCAGCCTTGGTTATATAAGCTAAACAGGCTCTGCTGTGATGTGGTTGGCCCACCAGACTCTTCTCTACTACCTTTTTAAGTATTAATGCAGATAACAGTTTCTTACTATGTACAGCATATCCCTCATTTTGGAGTTTCAACTATACATCTTCATCTTTCTTCATCCTTGTATCATTTCTACCAATATGATATGCTTTCATTTGGCTAATGCATTTGTTGAAAATGCCCTGACGTGTTGTTGACGCACAGCAGTTCCCCACTAGATATTATATTCCCTTTTGTAATGCTGCACTCAATTCTCACTTAGCACATTAGCATTTCATTGAATATTCCTACTTGCAGGCTCCTTCTTTCAATTTACAAACCTTTTATGGGCTCCTACAGCCTATTTCAGTCCTCAGGGATCATCACAGAGCTCATTCCTCTCCTCTGGTTTCTTGCAGGTCTTCCCCATCTTTCCTGGAAATTCATAGCCCTCAAGCCTCGTTGCAGACTTGTTCTCTTCTCCTCAAGTGTAGAATAGGCTCATCATCCTCTCATCTCCTTCAACAGCCCTCAAGCTTTACCACTGGCCCTTATTTCTCTCTTCTGGCTTTGCTTTTTCTTTTAGACAATGAAGACCAGAGGAGTGAGGGAAGCCAGAAGGTCTTATTGCAGGCCCATTCTCTGCTCCTCCAAGCCTTCAGCAGACTCTTTGTTCTCTCCCCTGACTTTAGACAGCCCTCAAGCCTTATTGCAGTCTCTAGGTCTAGTCCTCCATATAAATACAGGTCATCCTCCCTTCCTTTGGTCTTCAGTGGCCCTCAAGCCACTTTGGAGGCTGTAACTGCCTCATCACAAGGCCTCTGATCCCCATGTTGTCTCTCTCTCTCCCTCTCTCTCTCTCTCTCTCTCTCTCTCTGTCAGAAGCCAATATTCAGCCAGTTCTACTTCACCATATGTCTGTTTCTTGTTCCCACTTTCAGAAGCACTGTACTTACCAAAAATGTCCCTATTTGTCCTCCATTTTCTCCAGCATTCACATTCCATTCCCCAAATCCAAGTCCAGCTCTGTTGAAACTAGTCACCCACTTTTATTTGCTTAGTGGGCCTTTGTCATCTGAGAAAACAACTTAGTCTTCTCCAGACTAAGATCGAGTGTCTATTGCAACAGTGAGGCAACAGATGATATTATAAATGAAGGTCAATCCTTCACGCTGAACACACAGTTCAGTGTTCCTTATAAGGTTCATACGAAGACTTTTCCTTTCTCCTTCGTTCAAGGAACTGATCCCAAAATACTTTTATAGCATAATTTGACGACATCTGTTACTCATGAGAGCAGACCTAAGAAAATTAAAATAAATAAATAATTTCTAGAGTCTGTGATTCCGGCTGGCTTAAACATACAGATTTTTTCGTCCATTCCATGCACGCCTGCATCCGCTGAGTCACAGAGTTCCTGGTTTTCTGTTGCAGTTGCTGTGACCTCTTACCATTTTTACACCTTCTATTCCCACCATCGTCAGAAGACCACAAGTCCAAATTTTCCCTGATTTTCTTGTCCTCCTCACTGCTTCATTCAGACTTCTCCTACTGCATGTTCTCTGATGGTCTGGTTTGGCTGGATTGATAATCCCATCATTGCTTTGTCCTGCTCAGTGTTTAAGCTACACAGTTCCATCTCCCAGTGGTCCCAGTACTCTTTTAGTACTCTTGTGTTTTGCTCCTTCATGCTGTGAGATTTCTGCTTTCTACTAGACCCCTGTTTGACTTGTTTGCCAGTGATAATTTGAGATTTAATTGGACTGATGAAATGAATGACTGCCCATGAAACACCGGCCTTCTGTCATAAAACACATTTTTGACATGACTGCTTACAGAATCTGTAAGCAATATTTTTGTGCAGTGAGTGACAACAATGAACAGAATTCGGGAAGCACACACGCTGCAGAGATTTTGTGCCTGAACTAACTCCCAGAGGTCACGTTATTCCTACTTTAACTGCAACTGTGCCAGTTTCATCTGTGGCAGGTGAAATGCAATAAACTGTATTATCAACAAAAGCGTGGGTTCAGTTGATTGATACAACAAAAAGTTGCAAATATTTTTCATAATTCGTGATTTTTGTAAAACATTTTTTTTCTGATAATGCAAATTTGTAAAAAAATTATAGAAAAATCTTTAAAGGTATTAACATTTTTATGACTAGTTTTACATAAAAATATATAAATAAATAAAATGTTCCAAAAAGTTGAAAACTTCCCATATAAACGTGTAATTTTAAATGAAAAAGTCAAAATGTTGTGACATTTGTGTATGTAAAATAAAAAGTCTTTGAAAAAGTCTCAATGTTGAAAAAAACTGCAATTTTACAGTCAAAAATAAAAATTATTAATATTTTTTTTTTACATAAAACATTTTTTTATTTGTGACTTTACAAGAAAAAAAAGTGATTTTTGTACGAAAGTCAAATAAATTATGTGAAATTTGAGATTTTCTGACAAAATTTGATTTGTTTATGAAATTTTGTTGATTTTCTTTTAAGTCTTTAAAATGTCTTTTTGTTGTGATTAAACAAGAAAAATGTGTAATATTAGCAGAAATGCCTCATTTTTATGATAAAAGTCACATGTTTTGTGAAATTTGTGAAAGTTCAGGAACCGAGTTCAGGAACTAGCAGGAAATCTGACAACATAGCTGGTTGAGAAGGTAAAGAATAAACAGCCCATTGATGGTTGCCATGGTGATGATGTGCCCAAGGATGAAATAGTTTGACACTCCTGCACTAAAATGATCATGTTAATCATGTGTAGTCAGAATTAAATCCGTTGCTTTACATACTAAACTGATTTCAGATCCACCAAAACATAATTCATCACTCATCATGTAAAGCAGCTGACATGATGATTGCATCTCAATCACCTAATCAAACTCAGAGTCTGGATGAGGATGGTGCTGGAATGATCGTTCTGGATATGTACTGACACTTTAAAAGGCACTGACTGATGAAAAGGACATCATGAAAGGGCATCCCAGTGAGCTCAAAGAGCAACTACAATCAGTCACATGACACTGGGATTTAACAAAGACCACAGCAGTTACACACAAACAGAGCAGGACTATGCTGGGAATCACTGGGCTAAAATTAACATCAACAAAGGCTGCACGTTGCATGTTTGTGTGGATGTTTCCGCACTGTGTGATGATCCTGGTGAATAAATGATGCACCATGAACATGTATTTTTCTGTTGGTCTTTAATTTAGAGGCTGTACCCCGTATGGACCTAAATTAAGAGGACAAACTTAGCCTTTAGGGTGAGATACTTGTCTCCTTGTGGTAAAGAAATTACCAGTTAAAACTTACCTGTATCTGGTTTAAGCAAACATGAAGGAAAAATACCGACCAGTGGTTGTTGTGAAGTTGTATGAGTGCGACAGACTTCAACTTCAACTAAACTAGAGACGGTACAATTGGCCCATCAGGTCTGCCTTCTTCACTCCAAGTATGTTCTCTGTTCAGTTCAGTTTAATTTATATCGTGTCTATGACAACACAAGTTGTGTAGGCGCTTCTCAGAGACCAGAGCATGACCCCTGAGCACATGGCAAAGCCTAACAGTGGCAAGAAGAAAAACACCTCCTGGGGAGAAACCTTAAGCAGGACCTGGCTCAGTTCTAGGGGGACCTCCTGCTGAAAGCCAGCTGGGTAAAGGTGGAAAAGAGGAGGGAGACACGATAGAGAGGATGGAGGATACAGAGAGGGGAGGCACAGAAATAGGAGGCTCAGACTGCACAAAATCACCATGGCAGCACCAGAAAACGGAGAAGAGAGTGAGACTGCAGAGGATAGACAAAGTTGATGTTATTCATTCTTAAACTGAGATAAGACAGACAGGGTGAAGATGCTCTGTGTACGTTAGGTGTTCAATTTTATTGAATCTTAGTTTATTTCATTTTATCTTATCTTATTTTTTTTAGCACATTATTAAGTTTTTTATGTATATTTTATTATTGCTGTGTTGTAATTACTATTTTTTAAAGATTATTTGATCTTTGTTTTAATTTTTTTTTTTTTTTTTAGCTCTAATGTTTTCCTCATGGGGATCCTTCATGATGGGAGTTTGCCTGCTCAGTCTAGAGGGTTGTTGCCGCGGTGACCCTCAGTCACCCAGGGGTCCTTCACTGCAGCCCTACGACTGTGGTGTGGACTCTGGCCTGTATTGATCTGGGTGGTTGCTGTGGTGACAGCCTCTGTGGTTGTTGGTGGGCTGGCTCCAGGTGTGAACACATCCCCAAGATATCATTTCCTCACAGCAGCGTCAAGCCAGATGTTTATTATTATAGTATTTTTATATCTACATTCATTTAGGATGAAGGTAACTAGGTAGAAATAAGGGAGTGTTTACATGTTTGTGTTGATTTGGGGGACGGGAGGTATCCATAGTAACGTGGGTGTCTGGATTTCAGCAGATTCACAATCGCATAAACAAAATCTTCATGGTCAGTCAACTGGTATCTCAAACAGTATAGCTCTTGAAACTATTTTTGAGATGATTCTTCTTGCAGTTTCTGCTAGGTGCTTTTTATCCTGCCAGAGAGCAAGCCTTCGCCTCTGCACTTCATGAGGTCATTGCATCTGAGTCACAGCCCGTCTCTGGGTCATGGGCCGGTCCAGTTCATGCTGAAGCCCTCATGTGACTGTTGCCTGTTTTTCTGGGATCCAGCTGTGCTGGTTCTTGAGTGTTTGAATGTTGACAACCCTGGAAATCTGGAAAGCAACAAAAAAAAGGGAGTAGGGGAGACAGAGATTACAGATGACTGGACATGAGGAGAAAAAGAAAAAACAGAGCGAGCGCCAAGTGCGGTTCACATCTTGTCTGGCGTTGGTTGCCACGCCAATTCCTAAACAAGCGTTATATCAGTTTCTGGGGTTCACTTTTATTATTTTACTGTGAATTTCTGCCTCATAAATCAGTGCATGATTCTGCATGTGAAGACGGTTAATGTGTATAGAGCATCTGCTGGTTGCAGTATAAGACGCTGGAATGAGTCTGCTGTTAACAGGATGTGAATCTGCTTGAAAAGAAAAAGATCTATGAGCTGAGCGAAAAAGCGATAGCAGAAGGCAAGATTTAACTTTTGGGGGCAATTACTCTTTGCTTTTTCTCTTGGAACAGAATTTTGCCACATTGGCTGCACTAAGCTCATACTTCAGAGACTCAATACTTTTGCATTTTTAAAATGACTCTGCTGGTCACAGGTCTCTCTGGACTAACCGCAATGAGGTGAAAACAGGCGTCAGCTGAGTCCAGCCTTGTGTGGTGATAATACCTGTGATAACCACAGACACATAAAACTGGTGGATTGCTATACTCTTCATCTCTTTTGACATCTGTAGCCACACATGCAGTTCACCTCCCGTTTGATATAGTGCTATAATTGTAGACATTTAACCTCACCGCAGTTTTCCTCTGAAGCTTCCTGGCTGCATAAGATCCTCAGCTGAAACAATAAAGGGATCAATGCCTCGCTTTTCTTTTTCCCTTCGTGCCAATATTTATAATAGCCTGTTTTATTTTACCTCTCCCAACATCCTCGTCCTCCTTGTCCCTCCTCTCTGTTGTACGACTATTTTGAGAGCTTGATTTCCAGACATGCCAGAAATCTAATTCTGCTTCTTATTAGACATGACCGCAATAACCCCATGCTGCGATCGAGCCAGCATGTCCCTTCCCACAATAGGAAACACCATCACCTAGCATAAGCCAACCAATACAGAGTGTCTGGCTCCAATCGCTAACTTTCAGCCTTGCAGATCGAATTTTGTTAAACATGGCATCAACTTCACTTGTGAGCCCATAGAGACATAACAGAAAACACAGGAACTGCTGAATGCTACAGAGAATCTTGATTTGTTTGGAAAAGCATGCACCCAAAAAACTATATAGGCGAACCTGACAGTGAGACCCAGCGGCAAAATGATTTCATACTGAGGGACCTTACTGTTACAAATGAGACAATAAAGGCAGAAAAGAAACAAAGCTTGGAGCTTAAATCGACTTGTATGGCAGCACAGGGAGTTGAGGTTTACAAATACACACGGTAATGTTGTGAAAAAATTTAACTGATGGCAATGCACACTGTTCCTTACATCTCTTTGTGATTAGGTGTTTCAATTTTGCTTCTTGCTGTTTGCACATTTCTCACTGGTTGCATCATTAATCAAGCCAAGGGTATTTATCCTGAACAGTCACAGGAAGAGTAATACCTTTGGATCTTTTCTTCCTGAACACAGATGTCCAAAATGGTTGCACTAAAAACTCAAGTCTTTCTAGTGACGGTCAAACAATCCTGTTCAATAAGCTGCCTATTCTTCCATATACGGTGCAGCTAAACAGCATCAGCCAACTTGATCAGCCTGGTTAGTGCAGGCACTTCAAGTATGACATGCAGCCACAGTATTTTCCTTCCACTATGTCTAATATAATTAATGAAATAATGAAATCTGGAGCTAGTTCAGGAATTGCATAAAGGAGAGGGGCACAACTCTTGAACTGGATACCTTTGACCTCCAATCCCTCAGATGGTTCTGCATATCAGAAGTTAACTAGAGCTGTTCAGAAAGTGAACATCCACTCTGCTCGACAAAAAAAAAAGAAAGAAAAACAAAAGAAAAGAAAACGTAGAGCAGAGTTTTTTTTGGCTTTCAGCCACAGTGAAACATGTCAGTATGGCAGACCAAGCTATCAGGATGCCAAGACAGAAGATAGGCTTGGAGAACTTTGTTAATATTCAAAGAAAAAACACCACAAGCTGGCTTCAACTCTTATATTGATGTCAAAGATAAAGCTCATGGTGACAAATGAGGTTGTGTTGAGGATGGGGTAAAACCACAAACCACAGAGCCAGGAGTAAACTTTGTCGCATTTCTAATATACTGATCAGACAAATCAGTCCTCCAGATATTCAAACTCTTCAACAATAAGTCCAAAAGCGACGTTGTGTGATGACATTTGGTTGCATCAGTGCCATTGAGAAAGATCGTTTACATTTTGGGGGTTTAGTCCAATTAATTTTGATGTATTTGTTTTGTCCCTGTTCACAACAAAAGCCACCTCAAGGCACTTTACGCTAAAGGCAAACAAATTCAGTATAGTGAGATAATTAAAGATCAATTAAAGACTATTCAGTTCCTTCCAATATAGAGGCCACACTCAAAGTCCTATAATGCCAATTCATAAAAAACAACCTACCACGGAACCCAACAAATCGCATCAGATCTTCACTTCATTGAATCCTGAGTATGAGGAGACAGCACTAGACTCAGACCATCTGCCTTGACTGGTCGGGGGTCTGAGGTGACAGGAAAGAGAGACCAACAAACAGAGAACTCATGGGACATCATGGGACATCCCTCAGCTGTATAGTTCCATAGTAGCAAAGTAACATTCTCGACATATTACAAATGAATGGCTTGGCGGGGGCGGGGGGCTGAAAGTACCGCACAGGCTTGTCTTTATCTTTCTTTTATTGAGAATGTGTGGAGACATGAAATATTGCCAAACTCCTGCACTCCTGCACACCTGCACACGTTTGCAGGAGGAATAGGATGAAAGGACCTCTGAAAGAATGCTTAGTCCACTGATAACCTCAATGTTAAAATGCCTTCTAAGGGCAAAGAATTACAAAGTGATATGATCGATAGAATCGTTACTCTCCTGACTACTTTTAGGATGTATTGTAGGCTAAAAAAACGAAATATTGAACAAACTAAATTAAGCTGATGAGAGCATCAAATATTTTGGGGTTATACTGTCTGCAAAAGCATAAAAGTCAAAGTGAATGAAAGAATCACTTCTTCTTTTCTCCACATTGCCATCTAATTTGAGGTTTTATTTATCTATCTATTACCTTTCTATAAACATAGTGAATGTAGAAACAGTAATTTTTGCAGCTGCATTCTTTTCTTTGGACGTTGGACGTATGTTCTTCTCTGTGTCAAGATTTAGAAATGGAAATCAGGTCCGTCCATAAATCAATGTGTCAGAATAGGTCTTTGCACCTGTTTAGTGACATCACTAGTGAACATGCCTAGATTTGCATGAATGTACTTGAACACACATCTGAACATATGCAGACTCCAAAATATTTCAGAGGTCAGTGTTGCGTCACTGATGTGACCATTGACCAGGGATAAGCAACTCCAGGCCTCGGGGGCCACTGTCCTGCATGCTTCCCTGCCACAACACACCTGATTCAAATTAACATGTTGTTAACAGACTTGTGCATCCTCTGATGACAAGCTGATGGTTATCCAGTCATTTGAATCTGGTGTGTTGTTTCAGGGGAGCATGCAGGACATGCAGGACAGTGGCCCTCGAGGCCTGGTGCTACCTATGCCTGCCATAGACTGCATAAGAAGCACTGGACAAGCCACATGTGACGTCAACCACAGGTGCTCTGAGGAGTGCTTTTGAAGCCTCTATTTCATCTTTTCAGATGGTGCCATGCAGAAAAAGTACAGAGGGAGCAGGCCTGGAAACAGGCTGGTGCGAGTTTAGTCACAGCAAAATATATAGATATCTTAACTTATGCTAACCTATGATGCTAACCAATGTTGCCTTACTTGTACTCGTGTGCTATTGTCTACATCACTCTGTAATTATATCACCAACAGCTTTGAGGGACAGCAGTGCAGGTGCTGTTTTTGTAGCGCTGTAGCTCGCAGCGGCAAGTTTCCTCTCATCTCGTCCTGTACAGAGCTGAGACATTTCAACAGAGATAATGAAGTATAATTTATATGCATTGAAGTTGATAAATGCTGAGCAGCTGCCGTTTTTACAGATTTCAGCAAACTAAAGTTATACACTACTAGAAGAAGTAGCAGTAGGAAATATGAAAGCAAAGATGAACAAATCGACCAAGTGAACCGGTCAGATTTCTTGTGTAATCAGATTTCTGTGGTCTGCATCAATGCGACATGAAGTTATATTTGATAGGAGGTGTCCGGCGTAGCTTATGGTGTAGGATTCACACCTTCAGTTTAGCGACGGCATCACTTTGACACAGATGTATAATCCAGAATTAGGTAACAAAGGTGGCTGCTATCCATTGACTGCAGCCAGTCATCAATGAAAAGGCTACACTGACCAGTATGCGTTGATTTGTAGCAACTACAGTTGCTCCCAACGTGGTAAATGAATATACACCCCCTGTACAGTTGTTATGGGTGTCAAATCATGGGTGTCTAAATCTATATTGTGAGGGACTTTTTAAGCTTTACATGACATAATTTATATAACACCCTTGTTTGGATGGTGAATAAGAAAAACGTGGCACTAGTCCACACGTGAAATCTAACATTAGTGATTTCATTTATTCCATAGAATAATCGCATTTTACCTTCATGCCACGTCACTGAAAGGACAGAGAGGGCGAGGGAAGAACATCTGTACACATCCGCCCAGCTGCCTGCGAACAGAAGAAAAATCCTGCACCCTAAATGCTAACTTTCTATGATCACTTCCTAAGTTTGGAGACAACCGCTGTGCCTGACAGCAATATAGATTTACAAGTGACTTCTGTCTGAAAGCAAGACAGATGAGAAGGCTTGTTTGATCCAAAGATGCTCAACTAGAGGAAAAAGACTTGAACTTGGAAAACTGTTTATACACACTTGTTTAACTGTTGGTGCACAGTGAGCGGCTGTGTCTTCCAAAACATTTTCTCAGGCAGCAAACTGGCTTATTCTGAAGGCTGATACATAAATCTCTTAGAAAGTAGCACATGTCTTCAAATTAACCAGTTCCAGCTTGCATGGGAACGTTTTGAAAGTCATACAGCAACACTGTAACTTAAATAGTGCTCTGCAGTTCATATTAAAAAAAAAGTAAAGGTGTTCGTGGTGTCAGGTGTTGAGCAAAGGTGTAACGAAGGGGGTTTAAAAAAAAGACAATACATTTATTAGAGCTAAAACCCTCAGGTGCTGAAGAGCAGCTGTGATTTGAAAGCAGGACAGCAGGAAGAATTAAAAGCAGCAATGAGGCTGTTTTTCCATCACAAAGAAACAAGACACAGCCAAACTTCATGAGATAAGAATTAATTGATAAAACGACATAGGTCACCTTCTCTCCTTTAACTCATTTCTTTACCTCCCTGGTTTAGTTTATCTCTGTCTCTTGCTAAGCCAGCTGCGCAGACTGGAGCCATTTTTGTTGTTAAGAAAGGTCAATGCGTTTACGGTTACATGAGCTTATATAATAGTTTCTTTTAATTTGTCTTCACACAGTAATAAATTCAGTACAGACTGGAATGGTTTGATTATATTCGTTTTAAATGATCAATACCATAGCCTTCTGCTGTTTCACTTCTCACATAATCTAGCAAGACAGCGCCATGGTTGCAAAATTTAAAAACTGCTGCAGAGTAGAATGTTGTATTTTCATGATTCTGTTTATCTGCTGAGGGAATATGCTGGTCTCTGAACTTCAAAAGGTCAGAACAGAGATATGCAAGACTTTAATATGTTACTAATTCAAAGCAAGAGCAAAACAGCACTATCGAGCGTTCAATTACGAAGAGAAATTATTTGGGATTAGACAAATAGCTGGCAGGTAACACTGACACACAGCAGATCTGCAACAGGAGAGCTGTGGGAACGGAGGAGCTGCTGGACATCCAGGAGAAAAACGCAGATGTAACATGTTAGGATCAGAGGTTAGAAGTACCAATTTACAAATACTCTGTTACAATAGGAGAACATAAAAAAATGCTTATTTGTAGCATCAAACATAACGACGAAGTAAAAGTTGTTGAAAATGTGTTTGATGGAAAAGTAAGGTTTGACAAAAACAGAAATAACTGTTGAAAAAGGACAGCAGTTGTTCATTCTGTGGCAGTAAAAAGGATCTCAACAAGTCTTTTAGTGCTGATTTACTGAAAGTCTTTTAACTTTTTCATTTACTTGTTGGCTTAGTGGTCTGTCAGTAAAAGGCAGCAACAGCCTGAATGGCGTTGTTAAAGTTAGCACAAAGATCTGGCCTCGCTCTGAGAGAGTCAGGTCATTAAAAAAGCTGAGCGGATAATAAGTTTAAACCAGAAGAACATTCTGTTCTCTAATTTTAGGCTTTGGGTCGACTAGATGAATACCAAGTTCATTTCTTCTGCTATCAGACCACTGAACTGCGATTTCAGGTTTCTATCTGTTGATTTACACTCTTAATTTTATTGTTTCATTGGTGTCTATCGTCTTCATTTTTAAACCCTTCTTTTATTCTTCATTGCTCCTTCATACAGTTTTAGTGTTGCATACTAGCTGCGGATTTTGCACTCACACAACTCTGGCGTTGCTGTGGATGTGTGTGAACTGTGTCTGTGTACATCGGTGATATATCTGAAACACACCGTTTACAACATTTTCCTAGTTATTTGAAATCTGACAATAAAAGTTGTCACTGGTGCAGAACAGTAGAATATATTATGTCACTGAAGGAAGAACAGGCTGGGAGCTCAGTGACACCAGCCTGATGCTTTAACTAACATCCCAGTTTCAAAACTACAAACGTTATGAAAAGGATAAAATAAATAAATCTCCAATGAAATATTAGAATTATGTCACATAGGTACCTTTGCATGAAAATAACATTAAGTGATAATGAGATCCACCTAATTTCCTAATAAATATTTATGGTAAGATCCACTTGTTTTAGTTAATTCCACTTGAAAAAAAGAGCAACTTTTGACTGGGAATGTGATGACTGGACTGTGGATTAGCAGCTTAGCAGACGAGCTCTCTGGTCTCTGAGGACTTGGTATTAAAAGTCCAGCTATGGACTGTGTCTGACAGACAGATCTCCCTCTGTAGTGATGAGGTCAAACCCAAGTACAGGTCCAGAGGCAACAAACCTGCCCCCCAGGCAGATCTCTTAAAACAAGGGCCAGTTCTTTATTTCAGTTATTTTCAGTTATAACAGACAGATGACATAATCTCTGTTATATCTCTAGATCCAGCTTCTGGGCAGCTTAATGTCTCATGTGATATAGGTATTCTTAAATTACAGAGAATATCCTGATGGAAAATATGCCGTCCTCATAAGGAAAAAGAGCTGCTTCTCAGTCGTCACAGAGGCAATGGAAACCCCTTTTGGACACAGCACACGTAAACAGGAAGAGAGTTTCCCAGGATCCCTCATGCAATCCTAAATCCTGTTTATGTGCGTTTAGTCTGGCAATGCATAGAGGATGAGGTATGAATCACTGGTGACTCACTGGTGACCTTTAGCTACCGTTGTCTGATTTGCAACAGATTATCCACTTCAAGATTGTGATTCATCTGTCCCTGCAGATAAAGAGCCAGCTAATGAATGTCAATATTTCATGAATTATTGATTTTAATTAGCCAAAAGTGCACATCATAACCTGGACAGGAAGGAGGGTACAAGTACCCAAAGAGAGATTTAAAAAATATACAACAAAAGGAATGAGATGGTATACTTCTTGGTTTTAGGGAATATTGAAGGAAAATCCATACATAAGGTTCAGTGAAATCTGAAAAAAGAGCCTCTTGCATATAAATTGTGAGAAATACTAAGTACCCCCTTATTCTCAAGGGCTTTGAAAGGGTTAAATTGCAGCCAGGTGTTAATTATCAGCCCTCAATAAATTAAAAATCATCAGCAGGGGTGCAGACCTTTTTTTCTGGTCTGAAGCATTTAGGTGTGTGTTAACACACTGTCAAGTGGGAAAGATATCAGTAATTAAAAGAATAAAAACAGTTCCTGTTGTTGGAGTTCAGTGTTCTACAGTAAGAAAGATTATTCACAAGCAGAAAGCATTCAAGAAATCTCAGACTGTACAATGCTCAGAAAAACCCAAGATCAACATCCCAGACCCTACAGGCCTCACTGAGCATGTTAAAGTTTGCAAAAGCACATTTAAAAAAACGACTGAAAAAGTACATTCTGTTTGGAGAGGCTGACAACACACGCCTTCTGTCAAGAAAAAGCTTCACAAAACTAGAGCAATGTTTTGAAAATGAATTCCAGAATTCAAAGTGGAATTGTTTGCCTTTAATCTCCAGTAACGTATCTGGTCAAAACGAAACGCAGCATTTAAGTGGGAATGGCTCATTTGCATTGTGGAAGGGTGATAGTGTGGAGCTACAGACCCCTGGCACCTTGAAGCCTTTGAGTCGGGGCAGATACTTAGTAATGCGCAGTCAATTATTATTTTTGGCTTCATTTTTCATTAAATAAACAGTGACACAGGACAAAAGAAAAAAAAATCTTACCTTAATTGCAAGTCTTTGCACCGTAGGAGGTCAAGCATCACCTTCATAACCTTCCTCCTTTAAGGTGCTAAAACCAATAACCCACCACAATGACCACAGAATAAATCAAGGACTGTTTTTTTCTTTTTCTTTCAAGTTTATCCTGTTAAAACTGAATGCTAGATCGTTGTGAGTTATTAACTCTTGAAACATATTTAGCAAAACGAAAGGCAAGGCTAAATACTGAACATGTACAGAAATTACAGTGTTGTTCACATGGAGATGTGTTCACCAGCGATGCATTCTGGCAGGAAAAACGTAGAAAAGTCAGAGCAGAATTTCTGAACATGGATGCAATAAATACATTTTAAAAATGACAAGACAAAGATGGACCTCAGACTTCCTTTAAAGGACTCTTTCTTTCTGGAAGTGCAATCAGTCTGAGAAACTCTCTCTTGCATGCAGCTACAGTGCTTTTATTTAATCAATATTTTAATAATGGTGAAGACTTTCAGTGTGAGTTACGAAAGGCCTCAGGTGCAACAATCATACACAGTAAATGAAAACTCAAAGTAAGTGCGAAGTCTCTTATTAATTAATTAATTAATATATTTATTTTTATATACTATTGTTGATCCCCGTGGGGAAATTCTTTCTCTGCATTTGACCCATCTGTGCTGCTGGACCCAGAGCGGTGCCCGGGGGCTTTGGGTGCCTTGCTCAGGGGCACCTCATCCATGGATGTGGATGTGGGAAAGCGTTTGTTCAGGCACTCCCCCTGCCCACATCATTGGTACCGGCCAGGGATTGAGCAGACAACCCTCTGGTTGCCAGTTCGGGTTTCCGTCTGCTGATCACTTTTAAGGTGGATAAAACACAGCTGAGGCATAAGAGGCCGTGTACAACAACATGATTACAGCACACAAGTAGACAGGAACAAATCTGAGCCCCAAAAACCTCCTCCAGCTACTCCTCCTCATTCAGCTCATCATCGATGATGAGCCAAGAGAAAACCTCAGCAAGATGGTAAACATTCTCTCTACAAATAATCAGCATATAAACAAAGCCTTGGTGATGATTGGATGTTTATGTCAGTGTGTCATGTAGTCCACGTGCAAGTGTGAAATACAAAAGCGTGTGTGTATTTCTATTTCCGTCACCTTGTGTTCAAGTACCACTGAAGCCCTACAAGGCTGGCGTCATCGTGCGTTGTACTTGCTTGGCATGTCGGCGTGGCCTCGCATGCATGCAGCAACGTTCTCCAGACTAGTGGGCTACGTCACTGTTGGCCACAACAGGCATTTCACATAGCAGTAAACACATCCAGACCTAAGGTCGGCTGCTTGACGTCAGCCTCCACTTGACTTCTTTGCTGCTTTGAAACATAGGCTCACTACCACACACACACACACACACACACACACACACAGATACAGTATATACACACACAAACTTCATGCATATAAGTGTGTAGACTATATACAGTGCAAACATTTTGAGAAGCAGTACCTCCTGTTACATGTATAAACTCACTGCCTTCCTGTCATCATACTGATAAATGGAATTGACCTGCATGTTGTGCATGGTTCATGTCCAAGAGCAGGTTACCATGGTGATCAACAGATAACTTTGATAGTTTAAGAGAAACAGAGAAAAAAAAAGCTATGAATTACCATCAAAGTCCATCCAGTCACAAGGAAAATTCCAGTCCAGATTTTGATGTTTCACATTAAGAAAGCTCCTGCGCCTTTTAGTTGTAGCTGTACTTTGTTCCAGTCTCCTATAGGGGAGAATGAATCCTGAACTGAAGTAGGCTGAGAACTGACCCTAAAAATGAAAGAAAGAGTTTGTAAAAACAATATCTACTAAATGTCCAGTTTAAGCTTTCTCATGAAAATCAAAGGAAGTTTCTACCGTGTAACATGAAGATGAGTGTTATTTAAAAAAAATCAATGATAAAGGTCAGAGGCACAACAAAGATGGATAACCACAATGTACACAATGTATGATTCTAAACATGGAAGGAACATTTCTGCTTTGGAGAAGTAACAGGATAACAGTTCTGTGTACGTTTTAAACCACATCTAAAAGGTGAAATATGAAGGTCTTATATGGTAATAACTGGACATAACTACAGGATTATCAGTTTACAATTGTACTGTTAGCTAATTCAGTCTCTGAGTTACTTTAGAAATGAACTTGCAGCTTTTATTATTTGTTATATGCAACTTTAAGTGGTGCCAAGGAGTACCTTGTAAACATATCAGTTTCAATTTCAGGAATATTTGATTATATTTAGGAACAGTCCTCTAACACTCATGGTCTCCTACCCCTATTATCCAAAACAAACAAAAAAAAAGGATAAAAAAACAGAAAGAAACAGCTTTAACTTCTGACAGCGTTGTCAACGAGGGTGAAAGTAAGACAGTACAGTCCGGTACTGAGTACCACTAAAGGTTTCAGTTGCGGTATGCAGCGGTATAGCTACCTGCTATAAAGCCCTCCTTCAGAACCAGTCAGGGCCACATTCTGGATCAGAATATAGAGCTGCTGGCATTATGCAGTCCTGAAAACTACTTTGTCCATTTAAAAATTCCTTTTAACTCAGAATTGTTTCTGAACTGTCCGTGCTGTGTTTTAGTCCATGCTGGATGGAGCATGTATCCATTTAATGAGAACATTGAACACGTTTAACATCTTTTCATTCATTGCAAAATGTCCAAATTAAAATCAGTGGGAGAGTAAGCAGTTGTGTTTCGTCCTATATGATACAGAGCTCAGGAAAGAAACTGTCTATGAGCTAACGACTGGAGATTTCACTCAGCAGCACGAGTGCACATGCGTGTCTACTTCCGAAATGCATTTGATCGGTGATCGGTGCATTTGATTTAATACACTGGGACGTTTTTGCTCGTGACCGTGTATTCTGGATGTTCATCAGTGTTTCAATTAAAAGAAATACTTCACCATATTTTTGTGTTTTTAAGTGTTTTTAATTCCTGCCTACTCCGTAGGCCCACAGGTAGCCTACAGTAAAATATATAATATATAACATATTGACTGTTATTTATTTGTTTGAGTTTTGACTTTCTATTTTAAAATGCATGAAGTGAGAGAGAGAGAGAGAGAGAGAGAGAAAGAGAGCGAGAGAGAGAGAGAGAAAGAGAAAGAGTTGAAGTTTTGGTAATAGTACCGGAAAGAATTTAAAACTGCTACTACCTCCACGCCTGTAGGGCGACTCACTGAGCTAAAAAGTGTGTAGCTTTAAAGTTTGGGCTTCAGTTTTTGGGTGTCTTGTTGGGTTATATATGTATATATGTATATATGTATACACCTCTGTTAACCGCATGAAAGTAACAGTAGCAGATACAGTAAAAATTTTGTCTACTGAGAAAAAGAAACATAAAGAAACTGCTCATTTGAACTAAATATTAATATCATGGTTACCAGTAGATCAGACTGAATCTTATCTTTCATCGTCAGTACTGGCGACGGGGCAGGTGACATCAGGCAGAAATAGAGGAAAGGAGCGTCTGAGTTTACTGCGCCTTTCAGTCCAAAGGATATTGGAAACTATGTTGCTAAAATAGTAACACTCAATGTTACTGACGCTAACAATGGTCCGGGAGAACTTTTGAAAGCATTGAAACTGCAGCGAAGCTACCAGACGTTCAATATCCCGACATATACAGTCAATCTTCCTTCATCATACTCCAGGGATTCTCTAAAGAAATACTAAAGCCTCCAGGGATGTAAATGGACGGTGTGCCCTGGATTTCTGAACAATATTCAGCGTTAGGATCTTTCAGCAAAGGATTATTTTATCATTACTGGAAGGGTAAGAGGCATGTCATTCATTTCATTAACAAAAGCACTGAAGAAACACAGACAGTGTAGGCTAATGTAATCGGCATGTTAATTGGAAACAAATATTATCGTGGATTTTCTCCAGATAAATTAGACTGTCTTTACTGTGTGAATGAAAATATTTAGCCACCACCTCATGCATGAATTTCATACTTATATGATAGTTTTTATGCAACGTGCCTCTTTTAAAATTGTTTGAGATTAGTCATTCACAAAGAATAAATGACCCTCAGCTGAAGGCATAGTGTTCAGAAAGGATGGTGTTGTGCTTGGAGCCACTGCAACTGCACAGCTGGATTCGATGACAGCTGCTCTCATGTGTCAGCCATGTTGTTCAGGGTGATGCAGCATCATAATGACAGGGAGGAGGAGATACCTGTGACATCAAAATAGTACAAGTAGGCCAGACCCAGTGAGCAGTTAATGAAAAGAGTGGAATTTCCGATAAAAAGCTCTATCTGTTCCCCTTTTTCTAATATTCTGGCATAACGGCAATCGAGCGCTGTTATTACCATTTACGAGCACAGAAACGGCTGCTTCAGCTTTACTGCCAATATGGCGTTGCTTACATTTTAGAATGTTGCATGCTGGGAATTCCAACGTCACGGTCCGGACTATTGACTGTATTTTTCAGCTCAGCTGCATCGTGGCTACATGCACACAAAGTCATGTCTGGCGGAGGAAAAAAAAGATCAGATTGCAAAAAAGTATTTTGTAAATATGGAGCTAATGCAGGCGTGAAAATGAAGCCACTGAATACACATAAAAAAAATTAAAAATCAACATATATTTCAGCCCTTAGGTGGTGCATGACTGAAAAAAAGAGCTCTGAACCAAGAAGAAGACAGGAAGCATGCACAGAATCCTACATGGCATAAACAGATGTAAGAAGATTTGTGGTTGGGAGTTGAAGAGGTGTGGCTATGACATCATTACCAACAAAAAACCAGTACCACCTTAGGTGCCCGTTACACGATAACGCTCGGGGGTTAAAAATGCAAAATACTTCATCAGATGTCCATATCATTCAGACGGCAACAGCGTTTTGGGGGTTGAAAACGCAATAAAGTGAAACTACCTTCCAGAGTGGAAATCTTGAAAACGCTCCACTCTCGCATCACCGTCTAAACGGTTGACAACGCAAGGCTGCGTTTTCTCGTCACATAAAATTTACGTTTCAGCTGGATACTGCTGGAGAAATGAGTCCATATGTCCATATATTTAGACTGGCTGGACTCCCAGTCCACGTTTTTTTGCGCTTATGTTGTCTAACGTTATGTTCAGCAACAGCTGCCAACTCGCGCAATGCGCGCGAGACACACGCCTGAACGCAGTCAAATGCGTGTCGCACGCTGATTCTGTGATAGTTGTTAGTCCTGTCTACCTCCTCGTCTCTCCAGACAAAATTGTAAGTTTTCACGCATTGTTTTCCCTTTTTGTTTCTCTCCGTTTTTGTATTTTGCGCTCGGAGTGAGCAGGAAGAAGAGAAGTAGAACGCTTCTACGCAGGCGCTTGGTCTTGGTGGTGCTGCCACCTAGCGTCCTGGCGTGCATACTGCACCGGGAAATAGGGAATTTCACACACTTGAGTGTCCGTCTAAACGCGGAGTTAAACGTGAGAACAAAACGCCACTTTTGCGTTTTTGGGTCAGATCGCTTCCGTCAAGCGGGCCTAAGTTTTTGGCTCTTCTTACTGACGAACATTTCTCATGGGATACTGATTTCTAGGGTAGCCAGGTTTTAGCTTTGGACTTTCGTCTGACTTCCAAATCTCCTGGATACCATTAATTTCACATCCTGTAAAAATGTCTTAGAGCCTTCATTTATGTCCGTGTGTACTCACTTTCTTTCCTGAGGATCGATATCGCAGAATGTGACACTGTTGGTGGGGTAGTGGCGTCGGAAGAAAACCCTGCAAACAGGAAAGCCAACGTAAAATTTAGGAAAACACCGGGACACATCAAATAAAGAAAAAAAAACACAGTGAAACTTTCTTTGTGCGGCTCCTCATCTGTGTTATGGCACATGGCACAGATGTTATATAAGGTTGTGAAGAGAGCATGTCTGCCACCTGCCACCAGCCCAGAAAACTCTTTATCAGGGATCATGAGAGCAAAGCTGCAGCAAGTTATTGCTCTTAAATGAAATATCAGATATTAATGTGTAGAAAGGGCTTTGTTTGATGCCTTGAGATGCAAGATAACTGGGTTGCTCTATTTTCTAACCATCAATTATGACAAAGAAGACGAGGTAGAGCCTTGTCAAAGAGGACATGCATCGAGGATCGACATGCAGACCAGATGGTGTGGATGCCACAGCACAATGCATGGTTGAAATGGGAGCACTAGACCGCAACATTTCATGGTCTGAGTTGACGGTCGATTTTTTTCTGACGTGATCGACTCATCGGCCTCAACAGTGAGGGGTCTCCGTGGTGTGATGTCACATTTGTGAGAGCCGGTGAACATCCCAACCCCAGGCTCCACAAAGCCCACCCGGAGCAGCACATGACTGGATATTGGGGGATGTCCTGGGAAAACAGCTCAAACTCTCAGAGAAGATCATGGAGAGCCCCATCAGGTCAGACACTGGGCTTCAGACTCATCAAAGCAGGTGGTCTTGCTGGAGCTGACAGTACCATAGGAGCAATGGAACGGAGGGGGCCAGTGATATGCAGAGCTGCTGAAGGACAGCAGACATGGGACTTGCCCATGCGGAGGAGGCGCTGCTCATGAAGATCCTTGTTATAGTATCACTGGCATCACTGATGCAGGTAAAATGAAAGCTTTGGAGCTTTGGCAGCAGAAAAAGTTCCAAGATGACTGTGAATCAGGAGGGATGAACCATGAATACCCATCTTACACACTTGTAGGGAACTGATCAGGCTGTGTGGTGTTTCAAAGGTGACCTGAACCACCTGATGATCTCAGAAATTATCACTGATCATGGCTTCATTAGATACAACCAGAAAAACTGAACAATTCCTGGCACAGGAGGTGCTTTTTATTGGCATGAGGAAGGGAACAAAACCCAGTAGGAGTTAAATATTTTCAATAGTTTACGCTGTAAGTCTGTAAGGACAATACCCATTTCTTACTCACGTTTCACCAAAGAGCCATTTACCATGAAAAAAAGAAATATCTGGATTTTTTGTTCAACAAATTATAAATTTAAAAATCAAATTTTAAAACAGAAACCAATGGAAAATTGACAGTGCAAAAGTAATGACAGAATTGTCCTTTTAGTGATATTCTGTCTTTTTCATCATAACTTCTCTGATTATATCCGCTAGTTTTTGGCAGATACACCTTCAGAAACATATGCCTTGAAATGTCTTGACATGTAAACGTGAGGGTCTCTGACCTCTGCACCTCTCACATAACCTTTCCACACTTTCTCAGACTTCAGAGATTCAGACTTACTTCCTCTGGTTGTCAGTCAGTGTGATGCCCTGTGAGGACACCTTGAAGTGCACAACGGTGGCAGTAGGTGGAGAAGCAGCAGCCAGTGTCTCAGTTATGGCCTTGGCAACAGCCTGGGGGCCTGTCAGGGACTCCATCTCCACTGAGTTGATGTAGAGAACATTGCATGCTGGGAAGAAAGCAGATGTCACAGTTGGATGAGGTGCGTTGAACCCAAACTCCAGCAACCTTCTTCATGCAATAACACTGACTTCTCTCATTAGCAGGCATGCTTTTGGAACAAAGCTGAGGTTTTAGAACAGAGGTGAATCCACACAAATCATTCCACATAAAACATTCTGCTTGTTATGGAGGAGATGCTGTTGTTAGGACACCTTGAAGGGAATTCATTGACACGGCCATTAAATACTTAATTTGTACAGGTAAAAAACATACGCAGACAAACATTTAAGATGCACATTCCTGATATAAAAGTGCATTGGCTTTACCATGGGAATCAGCAGGGGCCCTCTGCACTGGGATAACAAGGATGTCAGATTGTCAGATAAGCAAATGAGCTTCATTGGGAGACAGTAATTGTTATGTAATTGATTCCCGAGAACCTCAAAGTTTTAGTGGACTTTGGTGAAGTTAGCATAAGATGAGCAGAATGATATGAGGTCTTACCTGCTCCTTGTTTCAACCTTTCAGCGAGTGGATTGGTTGTGGTGACCTCACGCACTTCCTCAATGAGATCTACATAAAACAAGAGACAGGTTCGTAATTAAGTTAACCACAATTGTTGGCCTAATATCATATAGGTTTCATACAGTTTTACCCACAACAAGAATTACACTCTACAACTGCAGTACTTAATTAAAATATTCCAATTATCTAAATATATTATAGACCTTTAGATATAAAGTTGAGATTATTGTCTTACTATAACACAAGAAATTACTAGAGACCCCTTATATCTAAAGCAATTAGAAGACATAACCATCAAGGACATTATTAGAGTCCACTTGCAGTCACTGAGCAGTGGTCTTTGGTACAAACAGCCACCAAGTTTGAAGAAATATTCAAGATCCCGAAATTCTTTTTATCCAAAAAAAAGATGCCGACCACCATAAACAGATTCTCAAACGTCAGGATGACCAGGACAGAGCAGGTTCTCCTCTGCATCGGCAGCGAATGAGAGTACCACCCTGCTCCAGTCCTGAGAATCTTCATCTCTGGTGACCTGTCCTGAGCTGCTAACACACAGTAAAGCTCACTTCCTCAGTGCTCACAGCCTGCTGCTGTTCTTGTCCTGCTCCTTCATACAGAGCGAGCTGACAAACTGGATCACAGGGAGACGCAGGAGCTGCACTGACGAGACAGAGATGATCACTGGCTGCTTCTCTTTCTCCCTCTGTCTTCTTCTCGATTTTTCCCACAAAATGTTTTGTATATTCACTTGATGTATTGATTTTTGACCTATTGAATATGAAATGCCATCATATCATGCTCAAAAAATATGTGAGATTCTATTATAGTTGGCCTCTTAACATGACAACAGAAAAGTCAAAGAAGGCATTCAGGAGATGCACACATGCATCACAATCATGGGGTGGACGTTTCAAACAGACCCCATCAATGAATCATGGCAGCGTCTGCTATTGTTTAACTGAATACGGATTTTCACACTTTTTACTTGCATACAGACCAAGAAAAAAAAAAGAACTATTATGTATCTAATGATGAGTGGTGATCTCATACCTGCTGTAGGGATGAGTAATTTGCAGGGTAGGGCCAAAGGTGTGATAGCATGTTGGTAGACCAAGGCAGACAGGCAACCTGATGAAACGAAAAAAGGGCAAGAAGAAACAAACAGTCTTTTCTTTTCTGTTTTTTAATCTTTTGACTTGTTCTCATCTCGGTCTGTTTCTCATGTACCCCACCCACTTCAGTTTTTGGACCACATAATCCTTTACACATAATCTGAAAATGGCATAACCCTCTTTAAGAAAAATAGGCACCACCTCTAACACTGCTAGTGCTTAATTTGCAAGTTTGCATCAGTGTCTGGAAATAGACAAATATGTGTTTCAAAATATAGCACAAGAAATAAAAATAACAGCAAAAATAATAATATATAAACACGTCAAAAACACTGGCAGAGATAATTCCATTTTGGATCCACATTCCAGTGTGGGAAATGTCTAATCAAAGAGTATGAAGCCTGCCATTTAGCCCACCATTTTGTCTGGCAGGCTTTTCATTTAAATTTGGCACTTATTGTCTGCAGCTAAAATGACCAAAATGACCAAAATAGTTTGACTTCCTGATGTCTCGAGCTAAATAACTACTTCAGTCAATAATCAAAGCAAGGTTAGATGTTTCAGAACCTGGAAAAGGATGAACAAAAACAGGCATGAACTCATGTTTAACTCTGGTGGAAGACTCTTTATAATATTACTGAACTGAATTTGTATTTGAGATATTTTATGAGCAACAGCAGCTTGTAATCTTCCCTCACCAAAGTACGGCTCGTTGGGGCAACCTTTCAGCTTCACTCCTTTAGGACTGCTCTCAATCAGGAAGTGCCGCACCAGCTCGTTGGTGATGTCACCTGTGACACAAGAGAGGTTTCACTCATTAGCATGGAGATGTTACCTCATTCCTTTGGTATTAAGAAAACAGCTTTAATTCTGTGCACTCTGACATCAGTCAAAAACAAGGACAGAGAAGAGCTACTCTAGTAAACATATATATGCTGCTTTGATGTTGCCACTGCTGAAACCCACCGCCGCGCTCCCCTACCTTTTTTGCTCTGATGAACAGATGGTGGAGGAGAGGCCACCTTCATAGCCAGGCCATAAGCACCTCTGAATGAGTGACTGTCCCGGATTACAAAGGCCCCGGGCTCTCTCTCCTTCAGCAGGCTGATAGCTGTGACACAGCAGGCACACAGTTAAATGAATATGGGTGCTGTACAACAGTCAGATGTTCCAACATCAAGTTAGACACATAATTGTCACTGAGCACAGTTTTCTATCTGACAGAAAACTTTGTATAATCCAGACAGTCCACTTGAAATGTCTTTCCAGTAGTTTGTCTCTTGCACCTCATGCAATACATCACATAGTCTGTGAATAGCAGCAAACTTGGTTGGTTACTAATAAACAACACACAAGTTTTAGCTGCATGCAGCTGCAATGATGATAGCATTTATTTGGCATATAGGCAGCTTCTCAGAGTAATCTCGCAGTTTGAAGCATCAAATGAAGTAATAAAACATTTCTGTCTGAACTCTCCTACAACAGGTTTTCATTACATAACATAATTAGGTGCAGCAGGTTAAACTTCTCAACATTAACCAAACAAAGCTGCTGTTGTGTTGTAATAGTGTTTTCTTTTCTTTTCTTTTTAGAATCAGAAGAATAAATGAACAATACTAGCGATGCTGACTAGGATGATGCAGTCTACTGTGTCAGTTCCACCTTACACAAACTGATTTGGCCTATGAACACCTCCACTGCTGGCTCAGTCACAGACCAACTCAAGGTGCCAAGCATAGCTGCCAAATGTGTCTGGGATCCTGATTAATAAATTATGGTTCATTCATTTACAGCTTAAGGTAGGCAGCTACAGAATATACGTATGTATACTGTACGTATTTCAGAGAAGCTAAATGCAACTCTTGTGAATCTTCTGAATGCTATGTTAAATGGGTGAAAGCAATTTGTAGTCAGGAAACCTACACAGAAAAGAACTTAAAGAATAAAGAGGAGAGGAAGATCAAGGCACCAAGAAATCAAAAGTAAAGTAAAACCAAAACTTGATTTTAAAAAGCTGCAGTCAATCTGCATTTCATTTGTACTTCAACCTCCAATATGACACTTTGTTACAGACACTTCATTCTTAAAGGAGACGAGTGTTAAGAGTCTTTACTTCAATATTTACTTCAATCCCCCAGGCTGTCTACATGTGACAGTTTAAGCAAAGAAGATGGATGAGAAAAGCGATGCAGAAATTCAGTAATTCTCTACACATGGTGTGGTTTTCGCTCTGAGACTGCATTGCCCTAAGTATAAACTGTCTGTGATGTCATTGCAGTTGAGCATGTGCCTTTGTTTAACATGATATAATCCAACAGAGGCCTTGAGAAAAAGCATGTGAGGCAGCCAATGGCAACTGACCTCAACCAAAGCAGACAAAAACAGAAATGCTTTGTGCAGAAGTCTGCATTTATACTCATTACTGTGCATGAGCTAGTTTATTTTTTACACATGCGCACAAGTAAGATTTACCATGTGTGATGGATTAGATAAGATCGTGAAATGCCACTGCACAATTTATTGCACAAACACTATGAGACCAAATTTACTGCAGATCTCAGCACAGGAGAGCTGCTGTGCCCATAGGTGAACCGATAATAACCCTTGTTGTTATCTGTAATGGAAGCAGGGTTTTGGGAATAGCATCTTTTTACATGCAGTTTACATAAATCAAAAAAGCACACATATGTGTGAAATGCATAGAACAAACTATATATTCAAAACCACTATAGCTGCACTAATTAGTCTGCACATCCCTTGGTTAACATTTGCAGTTTAGTCTGTAATCGAGATAAACACCCTGGTATCTGTAGCCTTCAAAAAGCTGCCACTAAAACCTTAGTGAGTCACTGTAGACGTACAGATGCAGGTAAAGTTTTGTAAAGACACATGCTGTACAATGACATACACAACTCAAGCTAGTTCTTTTGTACTTCAACATCAGCTAAAGAGTTATATTATCCAAACCAAAGTGCTTATTCTTATTTACATTTTACTTACTGAAATGTTTCATTTCAAAAAATCTCCAAATATACAGGTTGCTAGTGAGAGTGGTTTTCCCTCCTTGACACAAAGAACTAGTCTATGGATGCAGAAAAAAGTGCCTCTTTACACCATTGGTTACATATAGAACCAGTCATGATGCAGGCAGAGCAACAACCAGGCCAGTATCACGAAAAGACGTCCAAAACGGTGCTCAGAATGAAGGACAGTTGAGAAATGACCAGTGTTGGGTAGTAATGCATTATTAGTAACGCCGTTACGTAACGCCTCTACTATTTAAAGTAACTAATAACGTAACGCGTTTTTTTTTTAAAAATTGAGTAACTCTGTTTCAGTTACCAAATGCTGCGTTACTGCATTCCTTTTGGCAAGGTTTTACATGGGTTTTACCACAGCACACAGTTTCCATAACATTTTAGTGATCAATAAAGTTTAATTGAATTGAAAAACATTGCATCTGTCGCCCTGTCGCATCCCACAAGTAAACAAACGCACCGTGAAGAGGACTGGACAGGTCAGGGCAGGGCATGATGGCGAGCGAGAAAAAGATAAGTTTCTCCTCGTGGAGGTATTCACATTATTTTAAACTGGAGAGCAGAGGGGAAAACAACATCTCGGTAACTTGTAGACTGTGTCCCGGTTCAAAAGTACTTTCGACGGCGAACAACAGCAACAGCAACCTGCTGAAGCACCTGGAGAAGCGGCATGGTTCAACAAAGTTAGCCGCTAAGATAGCTAATGCGCCATCCGAGACAGAGTCACACAGCAGCAAGCACACGCCCGCCCCACCCAAGCAGCAGCGGTTGGAGTTCGAAAGACGGACCCATAGCCAGGCACAAGTTGATAAAGCAGTTGCACGGTATGTTTAATTGTTTATTTGGATCTCTTTTAGCAATATCAGGCTATTATTCCAATGGTAAAATTTTACAGATAAAGACGCGTGTTTTCCCCCCCTCAGATATGTAGTGGAGAACATGCTACCCATCTCCACAGTGGAGGACCCTGCTTTCAGACAGATCATCAGCATGGTGCCTTGTACAGGTAATAATGATGATGATAATAATAAATGGAATTTGCATGCAAGCAAAACATATGTGTTTTCTGGGGCAACCGTCATTGTTTACCAAGCCTCTTGGGCGCTGCTCCTGTCTCCACTGCTGTCACACATTTAAGAAAGGACCGATTTTTAGACAAAATAAAACTGAAGTATGGTCAACTATGTTTGGACACGTTTTGGCTGCTTTTACCTTCCCAACCTCCTCCTTCATACCACTTACCTGTATAAAAAGACTTCGAAAGCAGGCGCATGTCCCACTAATGCGCCCATAATAGTTTTTAGTATTGTTCTGTGACTGTCTTTCTTTCCATTACCAGAATATCCTTAAGTTAATAGTTCTTAAAGATGTCAGTTAGGTTTGATCTAAATGTAAAAACATAACAGCTCAGAATGAGATTTCACTTTTTACAAGGCATCATTTTCAGCCAAAATAAAAGAGTCTATTCTGTATAGCAAAACTACTTGACGGACTGTGATCCACTTAATATGTTTAAGTTATTGTTTTAACAGGTGGCATACGGCAGATGGGAAGGAAAGCCTTCGCCAACTACCTGAAGAGAGAGTATGCAAAAATGGAAAACGAGCTCAAGAAAGCATATGAGGAGCTACACTACATCTCAACTACAGCAGACATTTGGTCCATCCAAAACAGGAGCTACTTAGGTGTTACAGCTCATTGGATAAACCCAACTACTTTGAAACATGAGAAAGCAGCTTTGGCTTGTAAAAGGATTAAAGGGAATCACACTTATGATGCTGTTGCTAGTGAGATAGACCATATTCATTCTCTGTATGGACTGTCACCAAAGGTCACAGCCACTGTTACTGACAACGGTTCAAATTTTGAAAAGGCATTTAAAATGTATCAGCCCCCTGATGATGATAGTGATGATAGTGGTGATGATGATAATGAGGTCACCTTCACAGATGTTAATGATGTACTTAATGCTGCCACAGAGTACGGGATTGTTCTGCCACCACATCTCAGGTGTGCCTCTCACACTATGAACTTGGTCTCATGCTCTGATCTTGAAAAATGGTTCACTTCAAATCCTGCGATCAAAGGAATTTACCGAAGTGCTACAGCAAAGTGCACTGCATTGTGGAACAAGGCCAGTAGGTCAACCATGGCTTCCGAGACGGTGGGGGAAGTGTTCTCCAAAAAGCTCTTGGTACCATGCACAACAAGGTGGAACTCTTTTCACGATGCTGTGGCAAGGATAACTGAAATTCCTCTTACTGACTTAACCACCATCTGTGATCGTTTAGGCCTAAAATGTTTCAGTGATAGGGAACTCCAATTCCTGAAGGAGTACTGTGCCATCACAAAGCCACTCACCATTGCTCTGGACATCCTACAAGGAGAGGACAACTGTTATTACGGCACCCTCCTGCCCACCCTTGAAGTGTTAATGGCCAAGACACTGGAGAAGAAGGAAGGTCTGACTGTGGCAATGGGCCTACCTGATGCCATAGTTCAGGTAAAAAACATTCCATCAACACGTGTGTGTATACTTCGTGTATGTATATTTTACCAAAAACATTTTATGTAGTCATATTGGTAATACACACAAGTCTCCATTCATAGAAATATGAGTAAGTTTTCTTATGATTAAGTATCTTTGATTTTACTCAAAGGGGAATGTTTTACTAATGCTAATACCTATGTCACTGTGTGTTTGCAGGCTATCAAAACCCGATTTGCCGCCGTCTTGGAAAGCAAAGATGCCATGGTCGCAGCTGCTTCGCTTCCCATGTTTAAACTGCGATGGTGTAAAGACCAGGCAAAGAAGGAGATGGTGAAGGGATACCTGGCAGCAGAATGTCACAAGGTTACTGCTCAGCCGGCCCTGTGCAGCAACAAGAGGTAACAACAACACTAACACCAAGAACCTCCAAAGCACAGGACTTTTTTAACTTTGAGGAGGATGATGACGATGAACGATGATTGTTCAGGTTTGATTTTGAGCAGGTGGTGGTTTTATGCATCATTATCATATTTCATTGTCTTAAGTGAAGACACATTAATTTGTCCAATTTGTTTCTGAATAATAATTTATATCAGAATGTCTGTATTTGCTTTTAAGCCACTTTCATTTTTGACGTTTGCTTTTGAATACCAAATAAGAAAGATAGGCTTTCAGTTTGTAGCATATGGAAGACTTTATGGCCCAATTGAAATAAACAGGCATTGAAAAAATACTTTGGTCTTTGTGTTGGTGCACAACAGATCATATTGCTCACATTACTGATTAGATTCAGTGATGTGGAAGCAAATGAATTGAAACAGTTGTTTTAATCAACAGTCTGTATTCAATCAATCAAGCTTTATTTAATGGGAGCAATGGAAAAACATTGTACAGTAACTAAAAAGTTACTTTCTCAGTAACGCATTACTTTTTGGTTTAGGTAACTGAGTTATTAACTGAGTTACTTTTTTACAAAGTAACTAGTAACTGTAAATAGTTACTATTTTTCAGTAAATAGCACAACATTGCTTACATTACACTACACTACAATATTTACATGACACTAAGCACGTTGTCTTCTGAACTGGTAGGATTTATCCAAACTTCTGCAAAGCTGCAGTAGATTCTGGAAGAACACTGAGCTGCTGATTCCAAGGAAGTAAAGGAGAGTAGGAGGAAAAGGACTCTTTCTTTTGATTCTGTGGTACAGATTTATTCAGTCTTTTACTGAATTATTTTAAATTTGTCAATTTTATATTTGATTTCCTACGACTACAAACTCATTGTAAAGGGGTATTTTTACAGTGCTATATGCTTTTGTTGTGAATGATAAAGGGTAACTGTACTGAATTTGATGCTTGAACTTGACGGTGAACTTCAGTATTGTGATTTGAACTGAACTGAGTTAACTCAACTGATCAAAATCTCAACTGAAATAGACCTAAGAACTAATTTGAACTAAAATTAACTAAAAGGTTGCAGCTTGATACTAAAACCTAATACTAAGACCTGATATTAAATCAAAACAAAGGTTTAATTAAAAGGGCTTGAAACCTAACTACTTAACAAAAAGGGTTAAGGTATTTTGAATTCAACGTTAACTGTCGTCTGTTGTTTTTTTTTTTTTTTTTTTTTTTTTGGACTGGTGGGAAATGGGGAGCCAACAGACCATTCATGTTATGTCTGAGACGCCCTCTGCTTGGGCATAACACTCCCCAGGTCGACCCCCATGGTCCACTGACTGTCCGGTAATAGGAGCCTTGAAGATGTCTTCTGCTGAGCGGGTTTGAGGTTTTCTCGGGCCCTTGCAAAGGGGATGGGCAGTATCGCTGGGGCGGGAGGTCTAAAAAAAAAAAATAGTGTGAAAAAAATATGCATAATTGTTTTTGAGCAAAATTACAGTTGTGCACTTTTTTCCAATACCACCACTTTAACTTTTTTGCTGTTGTGAGAAAAGAATCCATGCCATTTTATGTATTAAAAAAGGTAACAATTTGAGGATTATAATCACATATTAAAGATCAAGTTCTGTATGTTCAGTGTGAGATGGACGGTTGTTTTCAGAGAAACATCTGATGAAGCCTGAGGAAGTTCAGGAAGATACTTCCTCATTTATTCTGTTGATGTTAAAGCACACAGCTGAACTTTTTTTTTTTTTTTAAGATTTTGTGGCTCAAGTAGCCTTTATTCAAATTGTATAGACAGGAATGGGGAGGAAATGCAGCTAAGGGCTGCACAAACAATTCACACCTTGTTTGCACCAACCCAAGTCTTTTTGAGTTCAGGAAAGAGACTGCAATTATGCTTGAGAATTAAAAAAACCTTGTTTTTTTTTTTTTGCATTTTTAATAAACAATAGTAATCCATTAAGTACCTCAGGATCCAGATGTACAACAGGGTTGAGGGCCTGGACTACATGCCACAACTGACTTGGGGTCAGGTTCTCCTCAGTCCTGATGGGATGGTTGTTCCATGTGTCACTGAAGACATCTAGGCTGGCCTGAATGCGTGGTAGGAAAACATAGTGGCAGGAGAATATGTGCATGACATCGCTGATGTCTAGGAAGTGTCCATCCTCAAGAGAGTGCAGGATATTGTAATACACTCCTGTGACACTCATGAACTAATCCTGCCAGAGGCGCTCAATCCTGCATTTAAAAAACAAAATGTTTTCATGGTCCTTTAAGATCCTTTATCCTTTAGTTATTCAATAAATGGGAGTAATTCTAGGTGAAAGTTGTATGCATTTTAATACAACTGAGTGTATAACAAATAAAATTGTAAAAACTTGTCCTTTTTAATTCTTCTCATCAAGGTCAGTATATTTTTCTGGTGAGGATATCGTCTGTTTTAAAAATATCCTATGGTAGGTATTTTCAAAGGGAAGAAAATACATTTAAGCTTCTAAAATAAAGGTTTTACTCGCCGCTGATTGTGTACATCTTTCCCTGCAATGAAGCTGTTAATGTCAGTTCCACGAACTGAGAACATTAGTTCAGCCCCCACATTTTCTCCTCAGTGATCTCCTCTCACTCTGACAATAAAAGAAGATTGTACAAGTTAGATAATGGAACAATTCACAGTTGTTGTGGCTTTTCTTAGGTCTGGTTTAAGAAACAAAAGTTGATTACAATATTTAATTTTATGTGAAATAAAATGAAAGCAAAGCAGTTTTGTTCTATTAACTGGATTAAGAAAGAAAAACATCTGAACCAGCATTTGTGATTATACAATGTATAGTTCTTGTGGGCCAAAAGGCCGTAGCAGCGTACAACAAAGTTGAATTACCACCAGCCAAGGTAAGTTAAGGAGAGATTGCAGGCCTGGCTTTGGAAGGTTTATCAGTAGGCAAGTGGAGGCATATTAAATCAGTAAACTGCTTCATATGGTCATGTAGGCCAATGTGTAAGGAAAAAGCATGCTGCAAGTCATTCATGTTAGAGACAGCAGTTTAAAAGTAGCCCATCTCATGTAAAGGAGCTAAGGAATTCTCTAATTTAATCTTCAACAAATTTCCATAGATATGCTAATGACCTTATAAAACTTTCAGAAGAAATTTCTTGGCCTCCAAGGACTTATGATGTTGATTAGCAAGCATATGTTCAGAGTAGTCTACTTTGGACCAATTCCAAAGCATTGCTATATCTGCTAGAATATGTTTTTTTTTGTTTGTTTTATTCTGATAGAGCTGTTTGAGGGAGGCCTATAATTTATGCAGTCAAAATACTAATCACAATGAAATGTCACTACCTCATAGGAAATCCATGCTCATGCACAGCTTCATTGAAGAAGTTCAGGTGGGTATGAGATCGGTTGTTGTCTGCTACCTTAAGGTACATAATCTGAACATACAGGAATGAATACAAAAAACATTAATACGGCCCAAAGTTTATTTTCCCTTGGAAAGTAAGTAATTTGACAAAGTTTGATATGGGTAAAAATAAAAGTGCCTAAATGAACTTTTTATAATGAGATGTCAAGACAAGGAAATGGATCATTTCAGTTCGGGACTGAAAAGTGCACTGGCAGGAGCAATGGAAAGCTGAATGGGACAAGTATAAACTTGACATAGAAAATTGTTAAAGGTTAAAAGTACACCATCAAAGTTAACTGAATAGT
>JBAMYA010019496.1:0-16840 GCA_037176975.1 Arrhamphus sclerolepis | reverse complement strand
TGATGGTGACAGACTCGTTCTCCTTCAGATCATGTTTAGATTTATTTATTCTGGGGCTCCACGGAGAATCTGTGTTTCACATTTAACACACTTTTAGCAATAAAATATCACATGATAATCAGCAGTTCCCTCATCAATTCCACAATGAACATTTTTTAAATTACTGTATTTAAAGACAAAAGTCATTTAGTTTTAGATGGCATTTATTTAAATCAAAATGGACATCTCAAATTTTATGTTCCACATGTATTTTTTCAACTTAAACAAACTCTCTTACCTTTAACTGTTATTTTAACACCATCACAGAAAGCTGATGCCTTGAAGTCTCCATTGACAATCCTGAAGACATATGTGTCTGTGTGCTCTTTGGTCAAATGAGAAAACAAAGTGGTGCAGTTGTTCTCCTCCAGGTTTCCAGTTATTTTCATAGGATAGATGTTACTTTCTTTTCTACTGTCTATAATCTCACTTTCAGTATTTTTAAGCCACAGTCCAACTATGTCTTTGGTTTTGTCAAACTTAGCGTCTCCATTTTTAGTTGTATAGTTACATGGGATTTGTAAACAAGATCCTTGCAGTGCTTCCATCTCCTTTGGTGCATAAATGTTCAGGTGTACTGTTCTACAAGCAGCCAAAGCACCTGTAAAATTAACAGAATGGAAAAAAAAAATCCCAATTTATTTAAACTAAAACACAACATTTAATTCATTGCTCAGATTATTTAGTGTGTGTGTGAGTGTGTGTGCACATAATAATAAAGTAGTCTTCCTTGTCTACCGCAGAATATGACATTTAAGGGGGCAGCACTCTCAAACATACAGGACTTTACAGACCTTCACCTTTCTGCACTATTGGTTTCCTCCAGTTATACCAGTCAAGGCAGACAGAATCTTTTACTTTCCAGAATGAGGGTAACGCAGCCTGGAATTTCTTGTGAGGTTCAACACACCAACATTCTTCCTGTTTTGTCCAGACCCCCGTGTCAAAGCAACAACACCTAAGATTGTTCTCTTTAGCACCCCCCTCTGGTTCAGAGGTGCAGTTGTCTGTTACCGCCACGATAGTAAAAATTTTTTGCTGTCGAAACTGGCCACCTTGCCTCATGTGCTGATGTCAGTTTGATATACAGTGAAGTGTAATGCCATAAGTGACCAGTAGAGGGGCTTAGATACTAAGGAACATGAATAATGTTGGGAATTGTGGTAGATGAAAAAGATCTAAGAAGACAGGCTGATGAGGTGTTGGAGGACGTGCAGATGATAAAATAAAGTTTGAGCAGAAAGTTTAAAATTCATGAGATGATGCCTCAAAATTTATAGATGAACAACATCTCCTGGCTTCTGTAACAAAATAAATAATGAACCAGTTGAAAAAAAGAGAAGAACTTTAGTTATACAGTCTAAAATCACTCACACTCAAATGTACAGGATGTGGCTGGAAAAAAAAAAAGACTTACTCATCCAACAGCAGCAAAGCTATGACACCATCTGACCTGCAGCCCTCTGCTTCTCTTAGCTCACACAAGTGAATGTATGGCGGTCCATTATTGATTTGTTTAACTTTGCTGATTTTTCTCTTTTTTTCTTGCCCCTTCTGATATAACCCTCTTAACTTTCTGTGCTGCCTCTGCAACGATGTTCTCTGTGATCATGTATGTTAGATAGCTTCATCTTATCGTTAGCATCTGACTAACTTCACATAGTAAGCACTGTGAAAAGTGCTGTAAAGCTAGTTGTACATTTTGATTGACAGCTGAGAGACGTGTCTTCCTGAAACAGCTCGCACATCAATTTGCATATTTGTGATGGGGCGACAGAGGCATTTTGTCTTCTTTTAAGTTAAAGTACAGCAAAAATAATTTTCGAAACTTTTGTGTTTTATTGGTTTCTTTTTTGTTTTTGTTTTTTTGTTTTTTGTTTGTTTTTTTTTGGGGGGGGGGGTGAAGGTTCGCTGTGGAGCTTTAAATCAGCACCTTTTGAATCAGTGAAAGTTTTCATCTCTTCTTTCATATCTTTTTCATTAAATAAAATGCCTACATGTGCTGGAGCCATAATAACGCAACTTTAACCCCCCTTGTCCTCCCCACATCAGGATATCATACACTATATCCTGATGGCTCTTAGAAGAACCAACTGTTAGGCTCTTTATGGCTAACACTGAGTCACTACATAAGAGCACTTCCAGTTTTGCAGCCGTACAGCCCACTGAGCTGCCATTAGGATAGCATGCAACTCAACTGTATAGACATTCAAGAAGTTTGACTTTCTTTTAAAATCATGAACATTCCACCCCACCAGTCCTCTGATCCTTTGAACCATCAGTAAACAGAAGGATAAAATCTTGACATCTCTCCCTCACATGAGACTGGAACTCATATTTCATGTCTGCTTTAAACTGAAGCAAATCTATTTCTGGGACCTGTAGCTGCCATCAGGGGACTGAGGGCCACATGATTACTGGAAAAAACTGCTTATCATGCACTGTAATTTGTTGCACAAGTGTCTGTCCGGTCCACCCAAAACCTCTCTCTCCCAGTTTGGTTGAAGAGCCACTCTCACTGGGTTCACATCCCTTTGTCCCATCAAACCCACCCAATGATTTGCCTGGAGTTGCTTTGTACGCAGATCAAATGGTATTCCATCTGCGTCCAGACTGAATTAAATCCAGCAAAGCAAGAGCTGACTTGTAAGCAGATCCATATACCAGGCAGCCATATTCCATCCTTGATCTAATGAAATACACATAAATTTGCCTTATGGATGCCATATCTGCTCGCCTCTCTGTACCTGCCAGGCATCACATAATATTCAAGACCTTTTTGCACTTGTTACCTTGTTCACATGTTCCCACCCAGACAGCCAAGGATCCAAGAACACCCCCAGAAATTTAAAAGTTTTGACCCCCTCCAGGCTCTTACTATACAATTAAACCTTCAAGCTTTTGATTAGTCTCTCTCCTAGTAAAAAACATAATTTTGTGCATTTGAAAAAAATATCATTTATCATTATTATTTAATAATTATGGACGAACCACACTTCCCATTTTCTACAAGACATATTCTGGAAGTCTCAAGGCCTATTTTCACCTGAATAATTATTATTATTTATAAAAATTAAACATACCTCCCTCTATCCGTAGTAAATGCATCTTAAACCCACTTTGATGATTAAGAAACAAAGCCTTTTCTTCCATAAAATGCATTAACCTTCATTAACCAGCCTCTCCATTACATTGCCTCGGTGAGAAGTCAAACCTACTGGTCAGCTATTAGTTGGAACACTGACATCTTTACCTGGCTTCCTGATAGGTATAATTACTGCCTCTTTCCACCTCGGAGGAATCTTCCCTACCTCCCAAACAGTATTAAACATCTATAAGACCATTAAAAGCCCCGTATCACTTCAATGACTCAACATACTGCAACTAATATCATCCTTTCCAGGTTCCTGCATTCTTTAACTCTGTCAAGGTGAATGGAAGATTATATTTATTGTCTGACTTGCTCCTCTGGATCAACCCAGCATGCATCATTTTCATTTCCTCCCTACCTCTCTATCATTCACCAGATTTTATCAATATTTGTAGTGAAGTAGAACTACACAGCAAATGTACAGGAGAAGACAAGACCTTATACAGATATACAGGTTTAACAAGACCCAGGTGAAACAGATCAGGCCAGACGAGAGCAGGGAAGTCAACGCAAACATAACAGGGCACAGGCAGAACTTCAAAATAAAAGAGGAAACCAAGACAAAGAAACAAAAGCACCAAACTCAATCCAAATCCTGACTGTCTTGAATGCACTACATATGGAGCTCCAGTTCAGAGGACTGGTTTTGGATCACAGAAACCTGTTTATTGTTTTGCTGGAAGAAGTTCCTCTGAGTCACTGATCAGCCAAAACATTACAAGCACTGACAGGTAAAGTGAATGATTCTGCTCATCTTCTTATGACGTAATTTTAACCTGAATCCTGGTTTCACATCAATGTTACGCCAACATGAAATCATTTCCTTAATTACAAAAGTCCAATCACAGTACAGATGCTCCATCAGTATTAGTTGATTGATTGATTCAACTACATGATAAAACTGAGTTACACCAGCAAGCTTAAGGTTTGGTCATGATAAACAATTTTTTAAAGAGGTGGTGTCAAGGTGGTGATCATTACACTTATTTACTACACTCTTATCACCTTGTTTTAATGAAATAACTTCTCAAAAATTGAATTTTGCAACTTAGAAATGATCTAGAAGCAATCACTTGAGTTTAGGAGAGCTCACTTGGTTTAGCAGGTCTCCCATATATAAAGGCTGTATATAAAGGCAAATTCAGACAAGAAGTATGTCAGGTACAGCTCACAAATACTAAAAATCAAAAGACTGAGGGAAACCTTCCAGTAGGTGTTGAGCAAACATGAAGCAGAGGAGCTGGTTATGCTGAAAGGTACAAACAGACTTGATACATTGCTACCTGGTGATTTTTCCATCACATGTCAGTCAGTAGCATCGTTGAAACCAGACTAGCTGTGGTCCACCAGTGGTTTGGCCTGGAGGGCATTCAAAACATCTGTCTACTCTGCAGTAGTCACTAGCACCCCAGACTTTCAGATTTCTAAACAAAGGTTTGTCATCTGTTTTCAGTAAAGTTAAAATTAATAAATAAGTAAAAAAAAAACAACAAAAAAAAACCTGGAAATCCCCAGGAGAGTGTGAGTTCTGCCTCTTTACACATCACATTCAGCGGTACTTTGATAGCTCCTCCTAATTACAGCAATTGCATCTGTGGGGGGTTGAAGGTCAGCAGTGGTGCTTTAAATCTTCTGAATCAGTGAAAGTTTTCATATCTTCTAAAAGCCCCAGTATGCAGTAGTAATCAATGGTTTTGACTGGTGCCGCCACCTTCTGGACACAATTTTTGTGGCGTTCAAAATATTGTTTTAACTATCAAAAACTTAGTCTTTCTTTGTGGTTGTATTATGTGAGGTACTTCTGAGTAATTAGTATTTTCCTACAGCACATAGCTGTCACACTGATCTCAGTTTGAGCTACACTCACATCTGGAGCAGCAAAAACTAATAAATCATGAGCAAACTATGCATTAGGTACATTTGTAAGGACTCACTTTGTACTAGTTATTTACTTTTTAACTAAATTTTCTTAAGAACAAAACACTCATGTTACATCATAGACCATGTGTAGCAGATTGTAACTGACTGATGCAATGTATTGCTTTAAAAAAATACATACATACAGACACCACTTTAGAGCTTCACACTTCCCCAGTTTAACAAAAGATTATGCATTTGAACTTCAACAGGAAAGAATGAAATACTCAACACTGTTATGATCAGTTTAAAAAAAAAATCATTTCAATTGGGAGTAATGCATTTATGTTTCAAAGTTCAACTTGTAAATTATGTTTCTCATAAAAAGCAAACAGCTCACCAGAAAGAGAGAAGACACCCAGTGTCACCACAAACAGACCTGCCATCAAACCGTCACCTGCATTTATAAACACAAAAGTCAGTTTTTACGCCCCATCACAGCTCCTGATAATCATTTCTACTTCAAATTCACTGAGTTAAAATCTGCTGCACAATATTTAATTTAAATTTGAAAAAATAAATAAATATATTATATATATATGTATATATCACCATCTCTGTTAATAAGCCACTAAGTAAATTTAGTTTCTTACCAAACCGACTCCTGTGAGTCCAGGCAGCAGCTGGAGGATGTGAGTTGAGTTGTGCTCGGGTATAGATGCATCAGCTACAAAGCAACAGCACAACTTCCTCATTTAATGGTGGTTACAGAGCAGTCACAGTTGGACAAACGTAAATGAATATTTTTAACCGTCAAATGTGTTGTTCTATAATTAATACTGGCCTCTTGATTCACTTCAGGAATAAATGCTGTAAAATTGAGTGCTTGATGAAAGTTTCATTCTGTTTTCTTGGGTATTTTATTATACTGTTTATACACATGTAGTGATCCTTTAACTTAAACTCATATTCAGGGGGAGGGGGCACCACAGAGCATTTGTGGTTCGGGCACCCAAATGGCTATTGATGATTAGTGAGGACGAGGATTCTCGTCTGTCTGTCATGGTTTGTGTTCTTGTTTAGAGTTTTATCCTGCTTTTGGACCTGCTTTTATTTTGAAATCCTGTCTGTGTCTAGTTATGTTCTGTTTGACTTTCCTGATCCTCGTTCTTCTGATGTGTTTCACCTGTGTCTCGTTACTCCTCTGTGTATATAAGGTCCTGTCTTTGTCTGCCCTGTGCTGGTCTGTACTGTTTGTGCCCCCATGGTCCTGCGCATGGTTAGTTTGTGGTTTTTGTGCCTTGCTTTGGTTTTAAGTTTTGTTTGTTTTGTAGTTCCCTGCTCTGGCAGTGTTTTTGGTTTTTGTTATTAAATATCAGTTTTGGATTACTCCTGCCTGCTCGCCTGCATTTGGGTCCTCCATCCAACCCAACACCCCATGACACTATCTAGGAAACCTAGTGTGCAATGTAGAAGCAGTAAGCAGACTTCACTAAGTCTTCATGCCATTCCAGCGTTGTAGGTTGAATCCTAATTTTGATTTGAAGACTCTGGTCAGCTTACATGCAGTCAGGAAAATTGCAGTTCAGCTTTGCATTTTAAATTAACAAGTTATTTTCAGCTGTTCATTTTCCAGCTTTTTATGTAAATTATTTTACTTTTTCTGTCTGCTGGTATGTCTTTGCTCCCTGGCTGAGGTCTGCCTGTGCTGGAGCAGGTTGGGTGGTGCCCCCCACCTGCCTCCAGAGTCACAGGTGAGCTCCCGTTGTGGGGAGGTCTCGGTGGCTGGCAGGGGGAGGTGGGGAGTCCCTGCATTGGCTCTCGGGTGTTTCTACCTTGAGTGTGGGTCCTTGTGTTGGTGTGGTGTCTTGTATGAGTTGTATTTATGTTTCAGTCAATGGTTTTGACTTGTCTGAAATGACAAATATGAAATATTTCCATTGTGCCCTGACTCCGTCTGCCTGAGATCTTCTTTCTGTGATCAATTTCTTCTCCCTAATCTGAGGTCTTTTGCATCTTTACATCATATTGCAGAGGGGTGCAGTTATTTTCAGTGTGGTGCAGCACTGTGTCTAGACACTGTTATTCAGCTGAACAAAACATCAATATTTACTGACAGGGTTGTGAGGAAATATTTCTGTCTGGTGACATCTGTATCCAGTTTTCTGCAAGGATGAGGGATAAAGTTTTTTCTATTTCATCCATTTGTGGAGCAAAAGTTCACCCAAGTGCTCAGTTTAGCATGATTTGCTACAGGAAACTTGGTAGTGAACCAGTAAACCAAAGGTTCTGGTCAACCATACAGCCTCCCAATTTTCACTTGGGATTCAGCTGCAAATTTCACCGGTGAGCAGCCTGACATGGACTGTGAATGACACCTACTCTGAAATGTTAGGATGTAGTTCTTGTTTTTTCTTTAATTCTTGTAACTGTTGAATGAAGTTATTCTTATCTGTGTCTTTGTCACAGTTCTGGATGTGTGAGGAACCACACACAGGAGACTAGAGAGGCAAGAGTAGTCAATAAAGTATTTAATGTTAAAAAAAAAAGAGAAGACAACAAAAAACAAACCAAAACACAAACACTGCCAGTGCAGGAACATCCAAAGTTCAAAACAACAGAACAAACTAAGAAACCGGAACAAACTAAGAAACAAAAACCAGACCTTGAGTCAGGAAAAAACCCCAAAAACAAATAAACAGAAAAACAAACAAAAAGAGATGACACAATGAAAGGAGAAAACAGGATGCAGAGACACAAAGTGCAAAGAGTTTCTTCTTCTTCTTCTTCCTCCTTGGAGTTTAATGGTAATGCTGCCATTACCATTAAACCCCAAGTTGCAATGCTGCCACCTATTGGTAATTTAATCTTCGCATTACAACTCTAGATTCTACTAGACACTTTATAAGCCATATTTTTCCCCTCCATCATGTTCCTAGGTCTAATACTTTTTGCAGGGAAAAGTCTTCCAGTTCAAGTTCTTGCAGCTGTTCCATTAAGTCATGTCTGTGACGATCATAATTGAGGAAGGAAAGTAACACATGTTGGACAGTCTCCAGCTCTAAACTGGGCTACAAGCCCTTCTCGCGTTTCCCTATAATACACAAAGGTCTGTCAAGATAAGTATGTCCTTTTCTCATTTTAGTAATGAAAATGTCTTCCTTACAACTACCACTTTGTCTTGCTTGTCTTGTAACTAAATCAGTCTCCCTACATGTTAGTTAGAATAAGTGCCTTCCTTTTCTTTCTTGCTCCAGGAGCACTGCCACTCTCTCATCACACTGTTCCACATTATACACTTCCCCTCTGATCAGGACAGGCTCAGATTTATCTCTACGTTTCTCTACAGCTTTCTTGGCCAGTTTATCTGCTTTTTCATTAAATAAAATGCCTACATGTGCTGGAGCCATAATAATGCAACTTTAACCCCCCTTGTCCTCCCCACATCAGGATATCATACACTATATCCTGATGGATCTTAGAAGAACCAACTGTTAGGCTCTTTATGGCTAACACTGAGTCACTACATAAGAGCACTTCCAGTTTTGCAGCCGTACAGCCCACTGAGCTGCCATTAGGATAGCATGCAACTCAACTGTATAGACATTCAAGAAGTTTGACTTTCTTTTAAAATCATGAACATTCCACCCCACCAGTCCTCTGATCCTTTGAACCATCAGTAAACAGAAGGATAAAATCTTGACATCTCTCCCTCACATGAGACTGGAACTCATATTTCATGTCTGCTTTAAACTGAAGCAAATCTATTTCTGGGACCTGTAGCTGCCATCAGGGGACTGAGGGCCACATGATTACTGGAAAAAACTGCTTATCATGCACTGTAATTTGTTGCACAAGTGTCTGTCCGGTCCACCCAAAACCTCTCTCTCCCAGTTTGGTTGAAGAGCCACTCTCACTGGGTTCACATCCCTTTGTCCCATCAAACCCACCCAATGATTTGCCTGGAGTTGCTTTGTACGCAGATCAAATGGTATTCCATCTGCGTCCAGACTGAATTAAATCCAGCAAAGCAAGAGCTGACTTGTAAGCAGATCCATATACCAGGCAGCCATATTCCATCCTTGATCTAATGAAATACACATAAATTTGCCTTATGGATGCCATATCTGCTCGCCTCTCTGTACCTGCCAGGCATCACATAATATTCAAGACCTTTTTGCACTTGTTACCTTGTTCACATGTTCCCACCCAGACAGCCAAGGATCCAAGAACACCCCCAGAAATTTAAAAGTTTTGACCCCCTCCAGGCTCTTACTATACAATTAAACCTTCAAGCTTTTGATTAGTCTCTCTCCTAGTAAAAAACATAATTTTGTGCATTTGAAAAAAATATCATTTATCATTATTATTTAATAATTATGGACGAACCACACTTCCCATTTTCTACAAGACATATTCTGGAAGTCTCAAGGCCTATTTTCACCTGAATAATTATTATTATTTATAAAAATTAAACATACCTCCCTCTATCCGTAGTAAATGCATCTTAAACCCACTTTGATGATTAAGAAACAAAGCCTTTTCTTCCATAAAATGCATTAACCTTCATTAACCAGCCTCTCCATTACATTGCCTCGGTGAGAAGTCAAACCTACTGGTCAGCTATTAGTTGGAACACTGACATCTTTACCTGGCTTCCTGATAGGTATAATTACTGCCTCTTTCCACCTCGGAGGAATCTTCCCTACCTCCCAAACAGTATTAAACATCTATAAGACCATTAAAAGCCCCGTATCACTTCAATGACTCAACATACTGCAACTAATATCATCCTTTCCAGGTTCCTGCATTCTTTAACTCTGTCAAGGTGAATGGAAGATTATATTTATTGTCTGACTTGCTCCTCTGGATCAACCCAGCATGCATCATTTTCATTTCCTCCCTACCTCTCTATCATTCACCAGATTTTATCAATATTTGTAGTGAAGTAGAACTACACAGCAAATGTACAGGAGAAGACAAGACCTTATACAGATATACAGGTTTAACAAGACCCAGGTGAAACAGATCAGGCCAGACGAGAGCAGGGAAGTCAACGCAAACATAACAGGGCACAGGCAGAACTTCAAAATAAAAGAGGAAACCAAGACAAAGAAACAAAAGCACCAAACTCAATCCAAATCCTGACTGTCTTGAATGCACTACATATGGAGCTCCAGTTCAGAGGACTGGTTTTGGATCACAGAAACCTGTTTATTGTTTTGCTGGAAGAAGTTCCTCTGAGTCACTGATCAGCCAAAACATTACAAGCACTGACAGGTAAAGTGAATGATTCTGCTCATCTTCTTATGACGTAATTTTAACCTGAATCCTGGTTTCACATCAATGTTACGCCAACATGAAATCATTTCCTTAATTACAAAAGTCCAATCACAGTACAGATGCTCCATCAGTATTAGTTGATTGATTGATTCAACTACATGATAAAACTGAGTTACACCAGCAAGCTTAAGGTTTGGTCATGATAAACAATTTTTTAAAGAGGTGGTGTCAAGGTGGTGATCATTACACTTATTTACTACACTCTTATCACCTTGTTTTAATGAAATAACTTCTCAAAAATTGAATTTTGCAACTTAGAAATGATCTAGAAGCAATCACTTGAGTTTAGGAGAGCTCACTTGGTTTAGCAGGTCTCCCATATATAAAGGCTGTATATAAAGGCAAATTCAGACAAGAAGTATGTCAGGTACAGCTCACAAATACTAAAAATCAAAAGACTGAGGGAAACCTTCCAGTAGGTGTTGAGCAAACATGAAGCAGAGGAGCTGGTTATGCTGAAAGGTACAAACAGACTTGATACATTGCTAC
Organism: Arrhamphus sclerolepis; assembly: GCA_037176975.1. NCBI lineage: Eukaryota > Metazoa > Chordata > Actinopteri > Beloniformes > Hemiramphidae > Arrhamphus > Arrhamphus sclerolepis. The sequence continues at coordinate 5,961 of JBAMYA010019496.1, read as the reverse complement.
CTGGTGATTTTTCCATCACATGTCAGTCAGTAGCATCGTTGAAACCAGACTAGCTGTGGTCCACCAGTGGTTTGGCCTGGAGGGCATTCAAAACATCTGTCTACTCTGCAGTAGTCACTAGCACCCCAGACTTTCAGATTTCTAAACAAAGGTTTGTCATCTGTTTTCAGTAAAGTTAAAATTAATAAATAAGTAAAAAAAAAACAACAAAAAAAAACCTGGAAATCCCCAGGAGAGTGTGAGTTCTGCCTCTTTACACATCACATTCAGCGGTACTTTGATAGCTCCTCCTAATTACAGCAATTGCATCTGTGGGGGGTTGAAGGTCAGCAGTGGTGCTTTAAATCTTCTGAATCAGTGAAAGTTTTCATATCTTCTAAAAGCCCCAGTATGCAGTAGTAATCAATGGTTTTGACTGGTGCCGCCACCTTCTGGACACAATTTTTGTGGCGTTCAAAATATTGTTTTAACTATCAAAAACTTAGTCTTTCTTTGTGGTTGTATTATGTGAGGTACTTCTGAGTAATTAGTATTTTCCTACAGCACATAGCTGTCACACTGATCTCAGTTTGAGCTACACTCACATCTGGAGCAGCAAAAACTAATAAATCATGAGCAAACTATGCATTAGGTACATTTGTAAGGACTCACTTTGTACTAGTTATTTACTTTTTAACTAAATTTTCTTAAGAACAAAACACTCATGTTACATCATAGACCATGTGTAGCAGATTGTAACTGACTGATGCAATGTATTGCTTTAAAAAAATACATACATACAGACACCACTTTAGAGCTTCACACTTCCCCAGTTTAACAAAAGATTATGCATTTGAACTTCAACAGGAAAGAATGAAATACTCAACACTGTTATGATCAGTTTAAAAAAAAAATCATTTCAATTGGGAGTAATGCATTTATGTTTCAAAGTTCAACTTGTAAATTATGTTTCTCATAAAAAGCAAACAGCTCACCAGAAAGAGAGAAGACACCCAGTGTCACCACAAACAGACCTGCCATCAAACCGTCACCTGCATTTATAAACACAAAAGTCAGTTTTTACGCCCCATCACAGCTCCTGATAATCATTTCTACTTCAAATTCACTGAGTTAAAATCTGCTGCACAATATTTAATTTAAATTTGAAAAAATAAATAAATATATTATATATATATGTATATATCACCATCTCTGTTAATAAGCCACTAAGTAAATTTAGTTTCTTACCAAACCGACTCCTGTGAGTCCAGGCAGCAGCTGGAGGATGTGAGTTGAGTTGTGCTCGGGTATAGATGCATCAGCTACAAAGCAACAGCACAACTTCCTCATTTAATGGTGGTTACAGAGCAGTCACAGTTGGACAAACGTAAATGAATATTTTTAACCGTCAAATGTGTTGTTCTATAATTAATACTGGCCTCTTGATTCACTTCAGGAATAAATGCTGTAAAATTGAGTGCTTGATGAAAGTTTCATTCTGTTTTCTTGGGTATTTTATTATACTGTTTATACACATGTAGTGATCCTTTAACTTAAACTCATATTCAGGGGGAGGGGGCACCACAGAGCATTTGTGGTTCGGGCACCCAAATGGCTATTGATGATTAGTGAGGACGAGGATTCTCGTCTGTCTGTCATGGTTTGTGTTCTTGTTTAGAGTTTTATCCTGCTTTTGGACCTGCTTTTATTTTGAAATCCTGTCTGTGTCTAGTTATGTTCTGTTTGACTTTCCTGATCCTCGTTCTTCTGATGTGTTTCACCTGTGTCTCGTTACTCCTCTGTGTATATAAGGTCCTGTCTTTGTCTGCCCTGTGCTGGTCTGTACTGTTTGTGCCCCCATGGTCCTGCGCATGGTTAGTTTGTGGTTTTTGTGCCTTGCTTTGGTTTTAAGTTTTGTTTGTTTTGTAGTTCCCTGCTCTGGCAGTGTTTTTGGTTTTTGTTATTAAATATCAGTTTTGGATTACTCCTGCCTGCTCGCCTGCATTTGGGTCCTCCATCCAACCCAACACCCCATGACACTATCTAGGAAACCTAGTGTGCAATGTAGAAGCAGTAAGCAGACTTCACTAAGTCTTCATGCCATTCCAGCGTTGTAGGTTGAATCCTAATTTTGATTTGAAGACTCTGGTCAGCTTACATGCAGTCAGGAAAATTGCAGTTCAGCTTTGCATTTTAAATTAACAAGTTATTTTCAGCTGTTCATTTTCCAGCTTTTTATGTAAATTATTTTACTTTTTCTGTCTGCTGGTATGTCTTTGCTCCCTGGCTGAGGTCTGCCTGTGCTGGAGCAGGTTGGGTGGTGCCCCCCACCTGCCTCCAGAGTCACAGGTGAGCTCCCGTTGTGGGGAGGTCTCGGTGGCTGGCAGGGGGAGGTGGGGAGTCCCTGCATTGGCTCTCGGGTGTTTCTACCTTGAGTGTGGGTCCTTGTGTTGGTGTGGTGTCTTATATGTGTTGCATTTAAGTTTAGCAGGTGTCCCTTATATAAAGGCTGTAGTGCCTGTAGTGCTGCACCCCCCTTTCCTTCTTCAAATGCAAAATAAAGCACCCCTCAGAAAAGTTTCCTGAAGTCTATTTAATATTTAGAGAAGTTCTCTATTGAGAGATTTGAAAGATCTTTTGTGTCTGACATGCAAATTACAAGTTAGTCTGGCAATTATTGTACCATGTCAGATAAATTTATATTAAGCAATGAAACTGACTGATTATGCACAGATTTATTTACAGTGCTTCAGAGGCAGCCAGGCATTCGCTTTCACAGTTTTGTCCCACCTCATTGCAACATGGTGCTGCACCGCTTGAGGAAAAATGAACTTCGAAGCTCTCTGTGCTCTGGGACAGTTGTCAAACAGAGACTGCGATTCACAGATTTATGCACCTCTTTTTGAGGCAACATCTGTGAATTTTCTAATTTTACTCATTTAAACTTTTAGACATGAAAACATTAAACTGGAAGATTTAGTTATGTTTAGTTACAAGTTACTTCACAATCCCATAAAGAATTTTTAAACTTATTTAGTGTGTTTACTTTGAGTTTGCACAGATGCTTTATTTATTTATTTTCTGCAGGTACAGCTGAACCAACAAATATACAAAAACTTGCTAACTCTATAGTTTTTAGCATTTGTGAATAAACTTGTCGCTATTTTCATTAAGTAGTGAAAATAATCAACAGATTAATTCATCATAAAAACAATAAAATTGGATACAAAGGTGTTATAGTAAAATTATGTCTTTGCATTACTACAGAACTATTTAATAAAACAAACAAACAAACATAGTAGCCATCTGTGTCATTTATATATATTTGGCAGTTTTATATTTCGTATATATAATGAAGGAATAACCTTTTACTTTGGAAGTTTTTTTTTAATTTGGGACTTTGGGATGCTGCACGACTTGCAAATGTGTGAAGGCGCCAATAATGTTGAACAACATACACAAGTTTTGGAGCAACTTTTCCTGTTTTAGAGAAGATTTCAGAGAAAACTTTGCTTATTTCAGCATCACAACACTCCTCACATATCATGACTGCATCAACTGCAGACGGGTCTGGGGACCAGGATGAGCTGCCTGTCATCAACATGGAGCACATTATGACACAAAATACAAAATATGACCATACATCAGTGTGAATGTATAAACGTTTCTCTGTCACATCTACAGAAACTGTTCTCTCCACTTCCTAAACACTCATTAAGAAACAAAAGTAGCAGGAGTCGTAGAAGAATTGAAGGATTTTATTGCCTTCATTTCAACATAGATATTATCAAGGTTATTCGATAGTTTTGAGAGGTTTTCTGTCTCCAACACTTTGTCCTGCTGATGTCTGCTGTCCTGCACTGAGACGGAGGAAGGTTCAGGTCTCCACTTGAGGAGGTTCTTATCTTCATTAAGAAATTCTTCTTCTGTATTACTGTCTGGCACTTGTTTCTGTTGAGGAATATTTTGAACAAGAAACACAGTGAGTTGAATCTTTAAATGTAATAGAGCACAAGTGTTTCAGAAAAATCTCTGTATTCCAGTTGCAGGGCTGTAAATCAAATCAAACTTTATTTATAAAGCGCTTTTCATGCCCCAAGGCAACACAAGTGCTTTACATAATAAAAACAATGTATATATATTGCAAAAAGGAAAATAATAAAAACACTGTGGAGGAAAATTTACATATACACACACATAACACAAATACACACACATATAACACATATACATATACACTCACATAACACATACAGTATACATACACACACATGGTAGGCTGTAAGTCAGACTGACCTAACCTATGAACATGAATCTTTCAGGCTTTGGTACATCTTATAGGTCAAAAGCCCAGTTATGCATGTAATCAGGAGATGGGATGGACCTTCTTGGCAGGACCGAAGGTCTTCTGATGCGTCTTGAGACTCAGCAGAGACACGTATGCTTTCCACAGATAGCAGAGCCGATTGTTCAGCATTCCTCATCCTGTAAACTCTAAACAATATAAAAGATCCTGTTCTGACGTATCTCCTCAGAGCTCCAGCTGTTGTCCTGTACAGCTGTGTTGACTGTTCTCATTTTTGTGCACAAACTGTTCATTAAACCTTTTAGAATAAGTTCATCTCTCTGGTGCTTTTTGGTAAAATGAAATTTTGCCACAACACGTGCGTAGAAAACAGGGCCTGAAAATGGTGCACGCCACTTTCTACGCAAAATTTGTGATTTCTTAAAAAAAAAAAAAAACTGAGGGTGGAATGTGCGTAACTGTACGCAAACTCTGAAGCTTGCGTGTGGACATCTGGGAGACGGGGAATCTGGCAGCTCAGTGCTGAGATGGTGAATGTAGCCACCTGGTGCATTTAACCTTCATATCAGAGTCGTGGACCTGAAATCATAACAACTGATGGCTGTAATATAACAGATGTGAATGCAGCCATACATTCCATAAGCTCTCATTTACAGACAGTATGTACATACCAACATCTGCTAATTATATAGCGATGGTACTCTGAACATTAACTGTGACAAGGTGTGTAGCAATTAGTGTAATTACTGAGTTAACATACAGATACTGTAGTGACACTTTGACTTTGACACGTGTGGGCTAATAGAATAAATCATTTAATTCTGAAGGTTTTCAAAAGCAGAACAGTCAAATATGACCTGGTGCAAAACTTTAATGAGCAAGAAGTTGAGATCTGATCAGCGTGAAGAAAACTCCAGCTGTGCTCACCATGGCAACCGTAGAGGATTACAAAGATGTTTGTAGAACAAAGGACGTGAGACAGCAGAGCAGCATTTCACAAGTCTCATCGCAAACAACCTACCACAGATAAGACATCTCAAATAACCCCCCCTCAAATAAATAAGTTCAACTAAGCCCCAACAGCAGAATATTCTCGGGTTTACAGTTCAGACACCACCAAGCACTGGTTTCGAGACTATCTCCGGTTCACCAAAGCTGCCAGCTCTGCATGTACCGTGTTATGTCAGTTTATAGACCCAGTCTCTGCAGTTCCTTTCAGTCCAGCTCATAAAGAAATCCTGGAAACAGGAAGCTTTTTTCTCATTAAATACTGCATATCTTTGTGATTTTATACGTTAATAAACACGTGAAGGTAAATTACATGAAATTAACAAATGTTTGCCTGTTTGCTACTTAACATAATTGACATGAACAATATTACTTCAGACACAGGTTGACTGTTCAGGAAATATGAAGAGAATAAATTTGTATGAAATTTACACGTTTCTGCATTTACAGAACACACACGTGTTAACCGACGTTAACACGTGTGTTCTGCTGACGCTGCTAACCCCCTCTGATGTTGCTAACCCCCCCGACGTTGCTAACCGCCTCTGATGTTGCTAACCCCCCCGACGTTGCTAACCCCCTCTGATGTTGCTAACCCCCCCGACGTTGCTAACCCCCTCTGACGTTGCTAACCCCCTCTGACGCTGCTAACACCCCCTGACATTGCT
>JBAMYA010019485.1:0-16841 GCA_037176975.1 Arrhamphus sclerolepis | reverse complement strand
TATATAATAGTAGTAACTATTTTCTCAAGTATTCTGGAAATTAAAGGTAGGTTAAAGATAGGGCAGAGGTTACTGCATTTGATCAGTCTCAGCTGCTGCAGCGTGTGGCACAGAGGAGGGATGAGGAACAACCTTCATTTGTTTGGAGGTGTGCCTATGCAAAACATGTAGACCAAGATACTAATTAGCCTTTGCACTCCTCCCACACCAAGGAAACGCTAATTTGACTAGGAAATCAGGCCAGCGTCGTGGGGAATAAAACTTCAGCTGTGACTTCTGCGACTATTGAGAAGACAGACAACATCACATTCAACAGATGTTGTTTATACCACTTTAGACGCTGCATGAGGCTCTTTTTAGCTTGTATTTTGTTGTCACAAGGCAAGAATTTATTAAACACCAACAGAAAAATGGGAGATACAATGCTGTACATCCTACCTTATACGTTTCTTTATGGACACTTATACATAAACATTACTGCATTACTATAAAGACCACTGTACCAATATTTACAAAATTCCTAACTTTGATGCCCCCTAGTGGTCGGTTCTGCAAACATATACATAATGCATAAAATTGCAGCCAGATAGATTATCAATTTTGATTTTGATGATTAATTCACCTTTCACTCTGAGTAATTGTGTCCTCCACTCTATCAGCTGCTGCTGGACGGGTGTCAACAGGTGTGACGGTTGTGTTCGGTTCAAATGGTGGGTCCAGGGTTTGCGCTGGGCCACCGGAGGTAGACTCTACACCGACACAAACCTCTTGACCTGCAGCGATGAGAAGAAACAATGTCAGGTGAGTGAGCTTTCTCAACGTGTGTAGGGTTTGTTTGAAGAAAAAGAAATGATGTGTGTTGGTGATGATTCACCAACACACTGACAACAATGCAGCATGAGCTCAGTGAGAATGTTAAAAGAAAATACACACAAACCCCCCAAAAAACATGTAAAGCAACATTCATACTTTCATTTCACAAGTCTTGGATAATCTTCCCCTCCTCTAAAGAACAAGCATACCAAGTGAGTCATGAAAACACTCGCTCTTGGATCGTAAGTACACACAGTAGAGCTGCTGTCTCGTTCACAGTTGAGGGAGAAAAAGTGAAAAAGAAAGACTGAGGACGAGTAGGAGGTCTTACTGTTTTCTGAGTGGGACAGATCAGGAAGAGCATCTGCCTCTGGGTATGTTATGCTGACAGCTTGTGAGTGGGCGCTCAGTGGCACTGCTGCCTCTTTCTGACAAATATTCAAAAAACAACAACAACAGGGAATGGGGTAACAAGATCGAAAATGTGATTTACATTAAACATTTATCAAAACACTGAGGTGTTGTACAAGAAGTCATTACATGTTTGAAATTGACAGACAGCACAAAAGACTATGCCCACCCACAGTGGAGTTTTCTAAAGACCCCCCCCCAATACTGTCATCTTTATAAAACATTCAAAAGCAAAACTTCACCGTCTCCATCATGTTTGTTGTCAGGATTAATGCCAAACCAGTTCAACGTAATTAAGTTTTACAAACCTCATAGGCATGAAATGATGTGAGCAAATGAGAAGAATGCAAAACATCTGAGATTAGAAATTGTGAGAAGACAGTGAGTTTCTACTTTACCCTTTCAGCTCAAAGTGATCTTAAGGTTTCATCGTTGCAATTCTATATAAGGAAGCAGCTTCAGTACAAATATGCAGCCTGCTGCCTCTGAGCAGAGGCTGTGAATCATGATATGTGATGAAATATTTGGTAGGCAAATAAGAGAAAAATGAAGGAGAAAAAAGAAAAAAAATGTTGAAGTAATCAAGGATGACAAAAAGGCAGATATCACTTTATTTTATGTTTATAGTTCAGAAGTTATATGTAAACTGCTGGTGTAATTGATCACTGGCACAGTTGCTAATGATTGTGCATTTAAAGACAACCAAACTTGATTCTGAAATGTGATTAGCAAAGGATCCTTTCACACACTAACCACCAAGAGCTTCTGTAATGCATGAAACCATGCAAGTGTTATAAAATTGTATAAGTGTGGAAAAAAAACAAAAAACAACAGAACCAGATGATAAGTGATAAGAGATGGTGTCAGGTGAGAAAATAGAGCCATGTGCAAAAGCCTGTAACCCCTCTGGATATATAAGTGTGTATTTGTAGGTGTGTGTAAATGAGATGGATGAGGATCAGCACCTCCAAATCCGAGACTATGGTTCAGTGGGAAAGGTCAGGATTTGGGATGCCCTCTCTCTTGAAATCCTGCTCATGAGTGAGGGGCAGAACGCAATGACAGACTGACGGATTGATTGATGCCGACTCTTTACTGGTCTGGAGAGGGGTGAACCAAACGGAAAAGCTCTTTTTACTGAATCACCACCTGTGGGTAGTGACCACTGCAGATGATGCTTGCCATTATGAGAAGCTGAAATAAGTTTCATCCAAAGGGTGGATGGACTGTCTTTTAGAGATAAAGTGATTAGTTCAGTCATTCAGGTGGGGCTGAAGAGTCGCTGCTCCTCCACATCTAGTAGATCCAGCTAACATGGGTTTGGGTTAGGATGCCAACTGGACATGTCTCAGGGGAGGTGCACCTCTGTCCATGGAAACATCAGTATCTCCCAGAACAGCTGGAGCAGGGAGGAAGGTATTAACAGCTCTGGGCCACTTCTTATGTCTCTGTCCTTGTAACACACCCAGATAAGAGGAGGATGATGGATGGATGACTGGTGGACAGAGCAAGGAAAGGCCCACATCCATTTATGTACAGTGCTGCTTCCTGCCAACAGTCCAGTAGTCCCATCATCCTGCTCAAAAGAGCATCAGCAGTTTTCAGGGTGGGAGCCAGCAAGGAGTAATTAGCTTTCCACAGTCCTTTTTCAGGACTCACTCTTACTCTTTTATAGCAGTCATGAATGGAGCCTCAGAAAGCAAAATCTCAGGTGTGACTGGCTTGAGATGTTTTCCATTTCAAGTGTTTTTTTCCCCAGTTATTTATTTTGATTAATTAGTCCTTCAGATGTTGTTTTTTTTTTCAGAATAAAGTCCTCCTTAATTTAAATGATAAAAAAGATGATAAAAAAAACGAGATGAGAACCACGTCTCACTTGCAAGGTTAACTTACCTGCATAGGTTGACAAATGACCTCTGCCTCAGAATCTGTGCTGGCAGCAAAATCTGTAAATGCAGTTAGAAAATTTATGAAGAAAAGAGTCAAACCAGGGATGATGAAAAAGTTTTTTGTTTTTTTTTGTCTTGTCTAATTAGGCCAGGGGTTAATGTCACACAACTGCAGCTTCACCATAAAAAGTCAAACTGTCCATTATATAAAGCACTGAGCTGGGGCAGAGGGGTGAAAATGCCATGCATGGCTGAGGTGACTTTAATGACCACATTCACACTCTGATTTTCTCCTTCTCTGCTTGCCAGCCACTCATGCAGGCAGAGGAATGGGATTACCAAGCGCCCTTCCCAGCCTCAGACCTCTGGAACACCTGGCCATAGAAGGACTTCGAGGAAGACAAGATTCTTCAGACTGTTGACACTCACACAACCTTTAAAAGCCAAGGGCCACAGCGACCATAGAAGGCAGGGGTCGACTTCCCAGGACCAGAGTCTGTGTGTCCCTGTAGTGAGTTCTGCACTGGCGCTTTAAACGCTGAGTTTCTAACTCCTATAGATTACTGAGCTACAATCAACGCTCAAAAACAATAGCAGCACCGTTCACTCAACGTTACTTTTCGTCTGCAGTCGTGCGAAAGTCAGTGAAGACTGCTTCATCAGATGAAGCTTTGTGTCAATTTAAAGTCTCAGCATCCACACCATCAAAACTAATGCCGTTATCAGTATAAATATTGTGATTCCTAACCTAGTAACAGTTGTCTAGTTTAATATTAGCAGTGGATTAACTGCAGATCAGCAAGCACACACCTAATTTACAAAAATATTTAGCTACATTTAGCTTGAAACGTCTATTAAAGTTAGAAAGAATATATATTCAAACTATGGCTTTAACAATTTGATAGAAAAATCAGGATCTATTAGCTCACAGGCTTATTTTCACTGTTAAGCCAATTAAGTTTGATCTGGAGAACAACAGGTCAACACACACAGCTGCTGAAGTGGATTTGCTTGAAGGAAGTCCAGTTACTCCAGATATTAACATGGAATTAAACCAGTAACATGCAAAATGTCCTCCTCCTAACCACAACAACGCCATTTTCAACTTCCAGTAAATTCATAAAGAGGAGGGAGAGCTGCTTTATTTTGAAGGGAAAACTTCAAAATAAAGCAGCAGCATGAAGGATTTTTTTTAAATATTCAAATATATATTTAAAGATTTTTGTTTTAATGTCCATTTAAAATGGAATAAGTCATGAGCTAAAATAAAAATGGAACCATCATATAATTTGCATTTCTAAAATAAACGGTTGCATAATAAATAAACATTAATAATTAAGGTAAATGAACACACTTGACGTGAATTTCAGGTCAGATACTTTATATAATATCGTAAACACAATGTCTCCTCAGAATAGTGTTGCACACATTTCTTGTATATGAGTGGGTTTCAAAATGGTTTTTAAAATGCTTCTCATTTAAATTCACATGATTTATTTACATTGAAAAAACAATATTGCTATATGGACAGCTTAAGCTGCGTACTTTTATAAATGTACCAGTTTGGTAATGTAATGTCAATTTAAACCTCTGTGCCTTACTTCCACTTCCACTTATAAACCTTTTAAATTTGTGTGTGTATATAAAATATCAATTACAAATACAGTTTCTGTGCTTCCAAGATTTTTATAGTATTAAAACATATTATTGTTGTAATAAAACAGCAGTTAGTGTAAATATATTTTAAATTAAGATTTAGTTTTCAGTCAGTACCTGAAGACTCCAGGCCTGAATGTCAACACCAATTTCAAAATAAACAACTAAACCAAAGTAAGTAACAATTTAAGATTCAGGTTTGACTTCGGTCAGGTTCATTTATTAGGATCTTAGGAAATAATATTTATAAATATAGTAAATATTAAATGTCAGACATTTTTCAAATGTCTGCACTCACCTCGACCTTCTTCCACTTTTCTCTGCTCAAGCTCGGCGTCCACAGAGACAGAAAGGGGAGTTGACGTGTCCCTCACTTCTCCTTCTCCTCCTGCTGGTTCCACCACTGTCCACCTCTCCTCCCCGTCCTCCTCTTCACCTCTATCAGCCAGCTTGTCCTCAGTCTCCTCAGACCCGCTGTCTCCTCGCCTGTCCGGCACCCAGCAGTTCCTATTTTCTAGTTCGTTTTTCAGGAGGTCTTGGAGAGCAAACTCCTCATCCCAGTCCAATTCATCTCCAGGCTGAAAACAAAGGTAAAAATCTTGAGGTGGATAAACATAACAACTGTAGCAAAATACCGATAACTTTACTTTGAAGTCGAGTTACTCCACAGCTGTAACTGTTCCTCCTCCAGTCAGACGCCAACATCACAGTATTGCAGTATTATTAGATCAAGACCTGATGAATGCTCAAAAAAAAAAGTAACTTAATCAAAACTAATGAGCGCTTTCAAAAACAAAAGCTGTGTCCGATTGTCTTTTATCTTTATAAGTATTTAGCATATTTAGAACTTTGCTCAGACATTTTAACACAGGAATTGAGGAGGATGGAAATGGAAGCAGCAACCTCTGGACTGAAGGACAACCATCCTTCCTCTCCATCCACAGGAGCCAGCTTTATAATGCAACTTTATGAAAAAAAAACTTCAAAGATCTCAAACTTAGACCTGCATTATTGATGGAGGACAAAATGGCTGTTTGCAAATCTGCTGCGCCGAGCACCAAGCCATTTCTGTAAAAACAACATCGCAGCGACATTCAAGCATGCATAATTGTATGAGTTTTGAGCACTGTGTGGGTGTGCGGTCTCGTAAGATTGTACACGTGTGTGCGGAGGTGCACATGTCCACTTCAGCCGCCAACGCGTACTCAGATCCTCTCTACCAGATACTCCATCTGTCTGAATGTAAGTTGTGTCCCTGCTCTCCTAGGACACCATTTAACAGCCTACTGCTGTTAGGAGTTGGTTTCAAAAAATAAATAACTAATCCAAACTTTCATGTTTTTTGTGACTTTACTAGTACCTTCAACATGTATGCATTTCACTAAGTTTTATTAATAAAAGGTCAAGTAGTTTTTGGCTATATATTACGTATAGATTTATAAGTTTAGGCATGATGAGGTCCATCCCTCCTCTCATACCTCCTCCTCTGGTGCAGGTGTCTGGCACGAGGCCTCTCTGCTGTCCTGACGTGCCTTCAGCTGCTCGAGCTCCTCACACAGCTGCCGCTTCTGGGTCTCCTGCTCCTGCACCCTGCAAACACACACACAAAAAAAGATTTTTGACGACACTTTAACATCATTACCGAGTTCTTTCATTCTTGCATAAGTGTACAAAAATGATCAAAGCAGTCTTAACTGTCAGAGGACTTAGAAACCCATGCACAGAGATCCTACATGACATTACAGGGGACAAACTATACCCAATCCGCAGACCCATGCAGTGTCCCATTCTGTTGCCCAGGGTGACCAGCACCAGTTCTTACTGGCGCCGTACTGGTCTCTTCAGTTTAGTTTTGCAGCTCCAGCCCTTAATCTTAATCTCCAGAAGATACAAGTATGTCTATAATAATCCCTTTTCAGTTTTGCGTAAGTGAAGGGCAGAAAACTCCTCGCTGATTCTCCCGCTCTGGTCTAACACTGCACAAGTCCTTGCCTTTTATATATCTGAAGGGGAAGGCAGAATCCATGAACACACATCCAAACAGACACATGTACAGCATGAGGCAAACTCATCCACACACATTTTCAAGCTAAAATCTATAAATAGCTCAGACCAGAAGTTAATGAAGTGGGCCTCAAGCAGAGACTCAGGTCAGGATGTGAGTGAGTGGCCATCTGAGACGGAGTACCAGCAGTAAAGACAGCTATCTTTGAGACATTTCTTGCAGTTTGAGGAATGCATGGGTTGTCACTTAAGAGAAGTTTTAAAACAATTTACAACTGGAGTTCAAAGTGATTTAATGAAAGAAAACACGTTTGGTAGTTGCGTTAAAATTTACGCCCGTTAACCATTTCTGCAGATTCACTCGGGTTCTGCTACACTAACAATTAAAATCTTACAATCCAACAGAGTCTGTGCAAACAACTTGAAAGAACTTGAAATGTCAGCTAGGCTAACCGACTAACCACTTAAGCTCATTATGCCTCGACGTTTTCCTGTTTGTAATTACATGTTCGTAATTACACGACAATCAGCTTCTAGGGCCTTTGCTCAGAGGTGTCTGCACTGCTGTACATTTCCTGGAATTAAAGCATTTTTCTTTTACTTCGGCCTATTATAACAGGAATTAACCCATGAAAACACTTTCTCAAAAAATAAAAATAAAAAAAACTGTTTCACACCCAAGGATTTTACTGTGATCTTCTTCTAATGGAATAAAACTTTATTATTCCTAAATAGAACTACATTCAATCATTACATTATAAATTGAGGATAAAGTCGGAGCACCAGTCGGCTCCTTCACAGTAACATCTCCAGGATTACATGATTTGCTGATATGTTTTGCAGTCCCTCCTCTCTTACTCTGACCCCTCTGTCTGCAGTCTCTGTATCGAAGCTGCATTGAGGGACGTCAGACTCTGGAGTGTGTTGCTGCAGCCATGTGTCCATAAAACAAAACACTGCATGCCTACCCGAGTCCTCATCAGCACCTTTTATTTACCAAGAACCTTGAACTCTTCTCTCTGTTCTTGCTTCTGTCCTACAACGCCTCCTTTTTAAGTTTTCAGCAATTTGCAGTCTTAAAAGCTCAATCAGCTGTTTATGCATGGAAATAACCCTCACTTTGGTCAATTTTCCACCATGGCATTTCCAAAAATTTAGATTGTAACTAAGTTGGTAGACGTCCTTAGCTCAAGACAAAGAAGGCCAGAGGAAGACTCTATACGTTTCATTCAAACTTGTCTCCTGCCATATTCACAAATTATATTATTGTCTGTCTTGTGCTCAGACATTGGCTCACTTATTTTCATATCAACAGCCAGAAACCAACGTACAGATGCACTCACCTGACCGACAGGTGGAGTATCTCAGTGCGGGACCTCCTCATGTTACTGGCCATTTTGATCAGCTCCTTCTCCAGTGAGTCTGTGTACTGGGCCAGTTGCTCGAGGCTGACAAGCCAGTCCGTCCTCCGGTTGTCCAGCTCAGCCCGCACAGTCTGTGGGAAGACGAGGCCCAAGGTCAACCTTCCGCTCAGGCGAGAGGCCGCAGGCCGCTGAGCAGCCTGAATAGCTGGCTGCCTTCAAAAAGTTGCAACACCTAACTGATCCAAAGTCTGTCCATTTCAGCAAACACAATGAACTATCGACATGAGGTAGACTTGTACAGTCATGGCTCAGGTCAACTGATTACTGCCTCATTTGACATGTTTACTGCTACACAGATGTACGTGGCTAATGAATGCAGAGTAGCAACAATGAAGGAGGAGGGAGAAAAACCACAGAGACAGAGAGAGAGAGAGAGAGAGGGAGAGAGAGAGAGAGAGAGAGAGAGAGAGAGAATGAAGGAGGAGGGGAGTGGGATGTGCTCATGGTACAACACACTGACTGAACGACACTGCTTGGATGGGGCCCTTTAGAGAGTTATATAAATGAGATCTCTAGAGGAGAAATGGTGGGTGGAAAGAAGAGAAAGAGCAGATCAAGGGATAGAGAAAAAGTGCAACAGGTGGAGGGAGAGAAGATGATGCAGCCAAGCTTATATAATGTCATGATTCACATAAATAAAAAGTACTTCAACAGACTTAAACAGAGACGGCCCTCTGCTTCTACTTAGTTTCTTCTTATTTCGCTTTTTTTTTTGCAGCAGAAGCCTTTTGCGAGTTAATAGAAAGCCACCAGCCAAGGACAGCACATGACAGAAGACTAAAAACTTAATAAAACTGTCATCTCCTCCCTCTGTTGTGCTTTCTACTGTTACGCATGCATCTGCTACAAAACACTCACTGTCTGCAGAAACTGGGACAAACACAAACTTTGCCTGATGCAACACTTGTTGTGTTGAGATGTGAATAACTTTATTTTGGGTTTATAATGTAATTGCTGTGAATTAGCAAACTGAATGTGATTTCTGTGATTTAAAAAAGATTTGTTCTACACCCTGTCAAAGCTCCTTGCCTTGCTGTGTCTGACGACCGCCGCTGCTCCGCTACCTTGTAGCACCGTGACAGGAGGGACCAGGTTTGAATGGTGTAACACCAGTAACACAAAGAAGTAGCTTAATACAGCACTGCTTCAAGCTGTAATTCAAAGAGACGCAGCACCGCACTGCACAACAAATATGCAAGTTTTTCTTGGCTGTGTGTTTCAGAACTTCTTCTACCTGAAGACAGCTGTCCGTGTCGTCATCCAACAAGCCTCGAACTGTCGATAAAACGTAGTCGGCCTCTTCTCCAAAGTCCCTTTTCTGGGAGTAAAATACAGAGGCTATAGTTAAATCTAGTATTGAAAAAAGAAATGCAAGTCATAAGTCATAGTTACCCAAGTATAAAGGATGTACCATCATAAAACTAACTTGGAACCATGATCTAGAATTAGACCTTTAACAGTTTCCATCACTGTAAATGTGATAGCTCTGTGCGCACCTCAACAATTACCATTTTACCCTTTTTTTTATTTGTCATAGAAAAACATTAGATGTGAAACTAGAACTATAAGCAAGTAACTTAATGTTCATCATAAGTCTCAAGCAATAAAATGATCTTCCCAAAGAGATAAGTGAAGCTATTGATGCTGCATTGCTAATTACTGACGGATACAATAAACACAGGAAAGTGTCCCAACTGGATCCATTTAAATGTTAATAATTTTGGGTGGGTCTACTGGATGAAGTTCATTAAAACTCTTCCTCAGACTGTACACTGCAGCAGCACCTCGTCACCTTCTTTCTTCCTGTAGTATGTCACTGCATACTAGACCCATTAGTATGTGCTGATTTTGCAGTACAGTACGTGATAAAATACTTGGACGGAAAATGATCCAGCTTGCAACTGACACTCTACCTCACATACTACATATCCCACAATGCAATGAGCCACTACAATGAGGGCGACTTCCGTTCATGCTGTGACATAACTTTTACACTGGTATAATATGTAATAACACAAACTACCATATGAGTATGCAGAACCTAACGCCTTGTATGCTCATTACACAGTTTAGGGAAGAACCTCCTGAAAAGCCAGAGGTGTGCTCTGCGTAGATGTTTGATTGGTTGGAAAACTGAGGTGGTTTTGAGGAGGAGGGGGGCTAAAAAGCATAGCATGACCTTGAAATACATTTTAAGCAGTCCCCCACTCACCCCCACCAACATGGTACAGCTGCTGATGACAGTCATACGTTTACAGTTTACCAATCTTCAGCTTCAAGCTAATTTCAGGAGAAGTGGCAGTGAGGCTTTCATTTATAATCACATTTGTTTACCAGTTTGTTCAGGAGGCTTTTGAACTCTAGAGCCATGTATTCAGGGTTGGGTCCCTGCAGCATCAGCAACACCTCCCTGTCCAGCGTCTCATCCAGCGGTGAGGCCCAGCTCATAGCGGTGGACAAATTGTCAACTCCATGTGCAGCCTGTAGGTGAAGGCAATCAGCAAAAGATACTCAAAACACTTATCACATTAGTGCAGAGAGGCTGGACGGTGCCAAGTATGATGCATGTGAAGGAGAGCACTAAATGTTAACACAGTGCTTTGTATTGTTTCCTGAAAGTGTGATTAAAAACTGGAGGGATGAATAAGCAGCCTGTAGGCACGGAGCTTCCCAGAACTGCAGCTGGTATCAGCTGGTACCATAAAAGCTTATGCAACACAAATAATATCTTTCAAACTGCCAAATGCTTTACTTCCTTGTAACAAAAAAAAGAAAAGTATTCAAACTGGTATTCAGTCAAGCTTATAAAATTAATTGCTACTAGAAAAACCTCCACAGTCATGTCCCAACTACTCGACTTTCAGCGTCTTCACAACGTTATATTCTGCTTGTACTGAAATCTATAGTTTTAAAGTCATAATTAGTTCACACTGTACACCTGTACAGTGAAAGGGACGATTCGGGTCTTTGAAACTCAGACTTAAATTGATATAGTGTACCCGACTTAATACACTCAGAAATCCAAGACCAAAAACGGAAACACACTGGTCAGGCAGATGCAAATAAATCTACGACCTACAGTGTTTTCATTTTTAAAAGTTTTTACATTCCAACAAAAGAATAACAGAATCAGAGATTAACATGGGGAAAGAATAAATCTCTTGAAGCAGGGACGCTGTGTAAAAACAAAAGTAAAGTAATTTCTCTCGAGCCAAGTGAAAAGGAGTTTCTGCTTGCTTCCGTAGCGGCTCCGTGTACTCATCTCATACATACTTAACGCACATGAACAGCGTTACAGGCGGGGACGTAGAGTCGAAACTGTGATTAGTCATCGATGGTAGTGCCAGATAATTGCTGTGGCAAACTGAACAGGCTCAGTGACAAAATCTGGTGTCAATCAAATATGTATTCAAGACGCCTACAGTCGAAAAAAGACTCAACTCTGTAAGAAGCAAAGTGAGAGATGATATTGGTGTGACATTTTCTCAGTGGTGACAACTGCAAGGACAGCGTGCACTGAAGACTGATGCCAGTCCTAGTCCTGCTGGACAGATAACTGCCCTTTTGTCTCTTCACATAACACATCTGGTTCAGGTGGTTTGTTGTCTTCTAAATCAGACTACGGCATGTGAAGAAAGGTTAACATCAGCTGATGTGGTGCTTACAGAAGGGTCCTGCACGTTCACGCGTGTATGTGTTCTGGAGTGTGATGTGAAGTATTTTTGGGAG
The DNA here is from genome assembly GCA_037176975.1 of Arrhamphus sclerolepis. NCBI lineage: Eukaryota > Metazoa > Chordata > Actinopteri > Beloniformes > Hemiramphidae > Arrhamphus > Arrhamphus sclerolepis. The sequence continues at coordinate 4,915 of JBAMYA010019485.1, read as the reverse complement.
GTTGAGCATTTTTGGTCATATACTTTCAATTATCATCCGTCCTGTTCCTGAAATCCCCCCCACTCACTAGACTGCACACTACAACATATACATTGGTTTATAGTTCTGCCAAATGCACAGTGAGAAGTGTTATACCCCACACAGATGTGTCTTTCACCAGCAGCGATCCATTGTTGTCATAATCCATAACAGAGCAGACAAAATTAGGCTAGTAGAGTCTGAAAGTTTATTCTGTGGAGCCACTTACTTCATTGTCCCCTTTTTGGAACTAGGACCAGGTGTTGGTTTCAGATACTACCCTTTTTCTTGCAAATTTTTCATCATATGCACTTTAGAAAAAGGAGAACATGGAACAAAATAAGTAAGAAACAGGTCTGTCAGCATGCTGCAGAGAAGACCCACCTTCTTGCTGTGAGGTGACTGTGCTAACCACTGCACCACTGTGTGATCACATAGAAATAATGTGCACTTGCTGTGGATCAGAGTTGTGTTCCAATGTGCCGGCTTTGCCTTGTGCAGACCTACATGGACAGCGTTTCAAGTCTAACTAACCACTCAAAACACTGCAAGCCATATTCACCTATCCACAAACACACATTCATATAGCGCATACAGAGCTATCTATCCATGTAGATATAGATCTGCAGCTTATTTAATCATTCATGTAATCTGATGAATGCAGATTCTTCCCTAAGGACACCTCTACATGTGGACTGCAAGGCCTCCTGAGCCAGTCATCTGCCGTTTCAGTTTTGTTCTACGGGTAGCATGCACAGGGGTACACCAACTTTAGCTCCTCAGAGCAGGGACAAGCACAGCAGTGACTTTTAACACAGGCACAACAGTCCAACCTTGAGCAGGCTGTGTGAAGCGAGTTATAAAGAGCCTAAAATGAGACAGAATAAAAGTGGTTCTGACCTCCAGTGGTGACTGTGCCAAAGCCAGCTCTGTTTGCAGAGATCCTAAGCTGCTCTGATTCAACCTGTAAGCCATTGACAAAGACAGACTGGCCCTGTGAGAGAGAGAAGGATGGGAATGGGCAGGTAAGGCTCAAACAGGTTATGAAAAACAAACTGCTAAAGTTAAAATTGAGGCAGCGGAGGGTATTAAATGTCATTGGTTTTCATTTCAGGCTTGTACTGCTTAAAGAGTACTTTTTTGAATTAAGGAGAAACTATCCAAGTCTTCAACAGTGCTACCAAACTCAACAAATTCAATACGTCAGACTTTCCCCCAATCATTGACAAATCTAGGTTCACTTACCCAGCCAGGTCTGGGAGGACCATCTGCATTTGGTTCTCCAGCTTGCTCTTTTCCCCTCTCAGCAGCTGGAGTCAACAAGAGATAACGCAAACATGACTCATTCTAGCCCTTCTGATATTTATAGCAACTGCTTCTCTTCTGCAATACTGGCTGTGAGGTGTGTGTAAGGGAGAGCAGGTGATTCATTTCCCACAAGTAGGCAAATGTTAAATACCTCACCAATGAAAAAAATACTAATGTCTCTTTACATTAAATATTCAATAGTTGTAACTAATTTCCCCCCAAGACTATCTAAGAAAAGGACTGACCACTGCTTCCACCAGGGATGTTTCTGGGAAGTTTTGGTTCAACAATGGTGTTATTAAGGAGCAGAAGAATAATGATGGGCCAAAGCTGAAAGAGCAATGTGGATGGAGAGGTTGAACAGACTGACCTCTGTGAGAGCAGAGTATTCTTCCACCGTTGCCTTCAGCTCATCTATCCGTCTGCTCTTCTGTGAACGTGAGCAACACAGGTTTGTGTTCGAGAAAAACATTTGATGATAACTGAAGCTGCAAACAGTAAGGTTCTCACCTCTAATATGGCAGATTCTTTCTCATTAATGATGGTATCAAACGCATGAGTTTGATCCTGAATACAGGAAAAGAGCATTTACTTAAAATACAATGGTCCTACAAGCAGCAGGAACTTAATTTCTTTTGCTAGAAATAATTTCCGGGTGCATGAAAAAGGCTTAATAGCGGAGACAGAAAACTAAAAAGGGACAGATGCAAGGATGTGGAGTAGTGCACAAATATAAAAACACTGTAGACAGAGTACAAATGATACCTCAAGGTCGGCATTAATGTCACACAGCTCCTTTATTCTTTTATGCAGCTCATCTGTCTCCATGGTGATTCTGAAGTTCTGAGGAGCAACCAGAGGGGAGTTAGAGCAGATAATCACAATCTTGATTTAAAGAAAAGAAAAAGAATATTTATGTTTCAACAGTCTTGGCTAAAACAATCGTATCTTATGCAAACTCAGTAAAAATTCTACTCTGTGCCTTCTTCATTTGCACAGATGATGTCGGTGACTTTATCCTGCTGAAGCACACAGCTTTGCCATTTTCAGGCGCTGGACATTCGGGCGGTTCTACAGTACTTCTGTTTGGTCTCTGTCCCTCTTTCAGTTTGTCTCCCATCGTCTTAGTTGCCTCCTGACGTTTCATTGTTGTTGATGGGTGACATAAGACCATAAGCTGTACACATTTGTCCAACCAGGACAGGAAGCTATTTTGTTTGATTTTTGTTGATAGCAGGCATAGGCATAAACACTTACATTGGTGCTGCTTCTCTCTCTGTCTTTTCTACCTTCTCTTTTCTTTCGTTACCTGGCTGGCTGTCTGCAGGACAGTCCCTCCTTATTTGACAGGTCCTACTCAAGTTTCTTCTCTGCTAAAGGAGAGTTTGTTTTTGTTTTTTTGTTTTTTTTAACTTTCCACTGCTTCTTACCATCAATCAATTTAAGAGCTTAGCTAGCTCATCAGGGTGTCATTTCTTCTGCCTTCATCTTTCCCTTCTTACTTGAGTTGATGTTCATCGATTCATCTTGCATATTTCTACTTATTTGTGCAACATCAGTTATAAATTATTTCAATCATTCAACTATAATGTGTGATACATTGAATTAGCATTTTTAGATACCTATTCTACAGAACAATGTCACATATACCATTTGATACCAAATTGAAATATTTCCATAATTCCCCAGATTAATTTCTCATGAAAGGTGTCTGAAAATTTAGTGGGTATTTTACACACTCCTGCACTTAATTACACACACACACACACACACACATATATATATATGTGTAAATCCCCATCTCTCTTTAAATTATTTCCCCTCTCCACAAGTTTTTTTTCTTTTCTTTTCCGGACTTTTTTGTGCTTCATTTTAGATATTGCCATTCAGTGTATAGATGCCATAATCATACTGATGTATCGTGGGACATGTAGTTGTAGTCCATGTACATATTTAAAACAATATAGAATTACATTGTAAGTATGTAATTATGTTCTTGTGTTCTCAGCTTTAGTTTGAAACATCTGCTGTTACTGTTCAATTGTTAACAAGATAAATGTTCACAGCCTGTTGTGTGTTCCTGAAGTTGTTACATTGCAAGTCAGAAGTTGACAAATACATTCTTCCACTCACTTCTGAGAACTGCGTTCAAGAGAGAATAGATACTCGTAGCAAGGTAATGTTGATAATAACGGTTTGCCTTTGAAAAGCAGACGAATTTACTAAGAACCTGAGGACATGTCACTACAGCATGATTGTTGGAGGAGAACCAGCATGTGAGCTATATCTGCTCTTTATGAACGATAAAGCCACAACGTAACTTTGGCGCTATAATTTTCAGTATATATGGCTTCAACTCAGCTGAATTGCCAACTGTATTAACAAAGCACTACAAAAATCAACATAGTTGGCCAAAGTGCTGAACATGAAAAGTATTAAAACAAATAAGAAAAATTAAATAAAATGTCAAACCTACAGGTTAAAGTTTTTTGTTGCTGTCTGAGGCTGAAACATGTCCATGTTTCCCAGCTCAACTCTCCAAACCAATAGCCATTCTGCTACAGTTTTACCATCATCACACATCATTAGTACACACTCAGGTTGTACTGTTTCTTCTTGTACTAATAGTTTTGCAGCATGCATAATATATATTTACTATTTGTAACCTCCCTAGGTGGTCCATTGTTGTGTTATTTCAGAAGTATATGTTCCTGTGACTGTGCTGATTTTTTGAGGGACGAGAATACAGATGACACGACAGTCATAGAGGACCTTCACGGGAGATGCTAAATGCTCGTACCCCCACAATACTGCATGAGCGTGTTTATACTGGGTCCACACTGCAATTTTTACAGTCTTATGAGATTAATTCAAGTCATGGATAATTAATTTACAGCATGTTTGACTGTGACTGAACATACGTTGAATCGTGGCTACGACGGAAATAAATCTGAATATCTTTCATGATCTAAACACAGTGTCATCACGTCATTAGCAGGTTGCTGCTAATTTGTCAATGCATCTAAAGTTAGCATTGTTGTAGTGGTTTTTGGTGTGCTTTAAAAAGAAAATAAATAAAATCAATAAAAATAAGTGTCTTTATCTTTTATTTTAGTTGCACATATTTATTCCTGTTTCTTCACTGTATTTGGTGGTATTGTTGTTACGTGTCTTTGGTCTCCAGACGGTTCTATCTTTCATCTTTGCTCCTGTCTCATTGTGAGATCTACCACCACTGTTTTTGAACTACGATGCCTGACTTTTACCAGGATTGTGCATCTTTTGTCTGAAGCAGCCAAAATCGTACGGCGTGAACCCAACAGAAGAGAAAATAATGTTGACTTTAGCTAAGCAACATCTGATGTCGATGTTTTGCTTCTACAACACACTCCCTCTGCCACATTTTCTTTGGCATTACTTTCATCTATGGTACCACCTAGGAGCTAAAGTCAACACTGATGATGCGTGACATTGTGCTGTAAATGAGGTACTTTTGTTGCAAGAGACAACCAGGTTGACAACCACACTGTTTTTTGCAGATAGACTGCAACAGCCAGATGATGTTTCCTCGAAGTAAGCAAATATTCCT
>JBAMYA010019474.1:0-16843 GCA_037176975.1 Arrhamphus sclerolepis | reverse complement strand
ACACACACACACACACACACACACACAAGTAAAGGCTTAAAAGCAGTGATACTGTTACATTTTGGCCTCTGGCAAAATGTCAAAAAAATTTCAACTTTTGAAAAATGGTATGATGTGTTTTCATCTTCAGTGGGGTGGAGGTGCAGACGGACACTGACACAAACACTCAGAAGAATCACAGTGTTCTTTGAAAATAGACGACTACATAAAAACTGAACAGACATTTGAACTGGACATTACACCAGACATCAGAACATTTCTTTTTGTAACGATTATCCACAAGGTTTGCTGGTGCTGACGGAACCTTTGTTTCAGCTTTTCAAGTGGTTGACGCATTTCACTCTGTCCACTGGTGGGAGTTTCCTCACCTGTGTGGTTGACAGGAGACTATTTAGTTTGTTAATAAAAGAGATATAGATCTCTTGTATAGAAAAGGTAACCTTAAATGACTTCTGTTGTGATGCAGGTGATAGACTATTCTGCATGTAAATAACAGCTCATGTTTTTCTTTTATTGTTTTGAAGCATTAGTATTTTTTTTGGTCTTGTTTTCTTCTTCATCTTTATTCTAATTTTACTTTTATAAGTTATGGAAATGTAAGTGTTAGCCTGTAAAACGACCCTGGGCCCTGCTCATTTGTCTCAGCTTCCTCTCGCAGAGCGAGGTTAGCGCAGGACCCACTGCTGAGAGGTCTAAAGTGTTTATCAGATTGACGGGCTTTTCAGAGAACCATGAATTGTTCTTTTCAAGCTCGTCCTTTTTGTCTCCTTCTGCCATTATCTCTGAGTATCTGTTGATGTAGAGGTAAGAGAAGGTCTTTTTTTTTTTTTTTAATAATTGAGTCTCAAGATATTTTTCAGTCTGTGATGGGAAAAATAAATATAGACATGGTATTCTAATAACCTTAATAATTTCTTGTGGGTTTTCATAAAAGGAGAGCCTTCAGAGGAGCCTGGATGTCTCTCTCACAGCTCCATGCATCACTTAGATATATATATATTTTCTATTCCTTTGGGATCTTTCTAGCACCTTCTGTAATTCTTCTGCTTTTGCTGAAATTGATTGCGATGTCCCAACTTGGTTCACCGTGATCGGCGAATTGCTCTTGCATTGGATTAGAATTCAACTTCATGAAAACCTAAGAGAGTTACAACTCTTTACTTTCACTCGTACTTAGAGATTAGCCACAGATACATGAATACATATAAATTATCAGCCATGAAAGATTTTTCTGTGAAATTTGCCTAACAAGATGTAAAACATATAAAGCTTAGATGGTGACGTCAACGTACGGTTACACCTTACAGGGAGTCTCTCTTTGTTCTGGTTTTAATGAGCTTTTGGATTTTCATGGTCCAAAAGTAGAAATAGGATGAAGAGATCGTTGCATCATCATCATCATCAAAAGCAGCAGCAGTAACAACAATGCCAGATGTTGCATGATTACACACAAAACTAATTACAACTTTAACAGGAGCATGTCTCTTTTCCTTTGGAACAACAATCGCACAAAAACATTTATTTACACGTCATGTAAGTTTAATCTCTTCATGAGCACGATGCAGACTTGCAGTTTACACTTTATCTTCACATGTTGTTTGCTTCATCCATCATCATTATTTAGTAAAAAGGTATTTGCCTTTACTTACTATTTGATAGTCACATTTGTGTCTTTATTTCCACAGCTCTCGTCTTAGGCATACTAGAACAAACACAATTTCATCCTTCGAGTCAGTCATCTCTAAATAAGTCATCACTGAAGGTTAAATGTGCTGCATTGTTTCTCTCCTCTGCAGTCTCTTAAGGGCACAAAGCTGCCTGTCAGTGTTGAACGTTGTCCAGTAGCTGGAGTGCATCTGCTGTTCACTTGAGTCTCTATTTCCTGTCGGCGTACGTGCATATGTGTTTGCAGATGCCAAAGTTGCTGTGACTTTGTCACGGGATGAGTTCAGTCTTAGGTTGAGGCCGATGCTGCATAATAGTTTGTGCTTTTGCTCACAAGATCTCTTATTGAGATTATTGAATGTACGGATTTTTACAGGGCGAGTTAAAACTACATGAGAACAGTTGATGCTGTTGTGTAAAATTAAAATGAGCCAACACTATAGGGCTCATAGAATTATGTTATGGTTCACTGTGGTGATCACGTAGATGGTGACTGTTCCACCCTCTGTGGCACATAAATCACAGTACGCACCCCCGAGGTGACTTAGTTCCACCTCAGTTATAAATAACAACTGTGAAGAAGGAAATTCAGAGCAGAGTTGAAGAGAAACTCCATTAATCTGAAAGAAGCAAACGCTGAACCTGAATATGATGTCAGAATAGAAGCTTAGTAGTCGTAACTTAAATTTTAAAAAGAAAGTGTAATAGCAGCGATGAGAAAAACAACAAAAGACACTGCAACAACATTAATTATGTTGCTCAAAAGAGAGCTTCTTTGCATTAAATTATGTTTTTAATTAGCTACACTCTGATTCTCAGACTGTTTTGGACTTCGCTGCCTTAAGTACAAGTTAAGTTTTATCTCATAAGTTCATCATCATCATCATATATGGAGCTGAACAACCTCCTGTGTGGTATAATGATCATTATCATACATTTTCCCCTGGTTATCATCTTTCAACATTCATGAAACTCCAAGTTTGAAGAATCATGAATTTGAAGAGCAGCAAGAATAAGTAATTTTGTATTCTTCTGTACAAACTGTGAAATTGTATCTGTTGTCAACCACTAGCCCAGAGAACTGTAGGAATGAAGATCTTATGCCACATTACAAGAATCTGGCTGCTGCTGCTGCAACATTCATCTGCTGAACATATTTTGTCTTCTGCAAAATTAGCAACAAGCATCTTCTCCAGTTTCTTTACGCCACTGCCCTCCCCTGTATCACTGATGAATCAATGCTCTTGTGTCAAGCAGTAAGCTTGCTTGGATTATTTTATGTTTCTATATGTATATGAAAAATAAAATAAAATGTAGAGAAGCCTGGACTACAGAGCTGGTTCAAATTCACACAGTCAAACTAATTGTCATGTCGTTCACTTTAGAATTTCACTTGAAAGTTAACAAAAGACAAAATATCTTTAAGCATCATGAAAGAAAGCGTAAGCATTGAGCCTCATGAACTAGTATAATTTCCTCTTATCTGAGTCACAGATGCTTCTACTTTGCCCAACTGTACCGAATCACTCGTCATTTATTGATAGTTGTTTCCTAACAGGATTGCAGGATTTTCATGTTGCTCTGACTGTCAGCCAGGATGAGAGGAATCTGTTTCTTTATTTCCCTTGTTCATTTTCCTGTTTATGCCCCTTTCCCCTCTGTATTGGCCTAATCTGGCCTGACAGGATTAGTGTAACATTACAATAAACCCTGGAGTCATGGTGGAGCTTGCTAATTAGCTCTGCTCATCAGTCTCTGTTGTATGAAGAGAAGTATATAATGCACCCCTGATCTTCATGATTAAGAAAGCAAAATGAATTTCCAAGCAGCAATATTTGCAGTTGCTTCACTCATACTTGTAATTGTCGGCTGTCATGCAAGTCACCACTCTTTATTTGTGCAAGTGACATGCCTAATCGTGTAAATGACAGTGAGACATTGGTGTAAGTACTCAATTTCAAAAGTAAAGTCAATTTTGCTATATCCTCATCTATGCACCTTTTTGTTCAGGTTCTAATAGCTGGATTTCTCCAGCTCCAAGCTCTACCTCTTCCTAGAGGGGTTTGAATAGATGGATTTTGAGAACAAGCAAACAAACTTCACACAGATCAGACATTTTCCTTCCTCCATATTGCCTGCTTGTTAGATTCCATTTATAGCTTAAAATCTGACAGGAAACACACACACACATACATGCACTCTTGCTTTCATGCATGGGAGTGAAGATCTGCTTAAATTGCTTAAAGCAAAACAATGAAGTTGTCAAGTGTTGTCTTTGGTAAGAAGAACAACCACAGCCTATTAAAGAATGCAGTTATCATTAGTATTACTATTAAATTTTGAAATGATGCCACACCCTCTGTTTGGGATGATGTTGGTGTTTCAGGGCTTAAAACCCTTTAACCTTTTTAATACAAGCTTGTATGCAGACCATATTGCATATGAGGATCAATATATGTTTAAAAAAAAAGATATGAAGTACTAGAATTCTTTAAGGTAGGTATATATAAAATGTAACACGTGTGCAGGATTTATGATGTTAATGGTTGGGAAAGCAGGTATTTCCAGAGGAAATAAGCCTTTAAGGATTTTTAATGAAAGTGCCTACTAGAATAGCATTTGGTAGTGTGTTTCATTATTTAACTCTTACGAATTAAAACTCTCTGTTCTGTCACTGACGCAGGTGAGGCAGCGCCACCCTGGAGGCCTGACTTTGAATAGCTTGATGCGACCCAGACGGTTCCCTCAGATCTCAGTATTTTGATCTGTCCTCATTGGCTGATGGAACAACAGGTCTTGGCCCATCTGTTGAGCTAACGCTGTGTGTATCTGATCATTGAGAGTTTGTCAATCCTGTGATTTGATTAATCTGTGGAGATTATGATACAGGTTATGTCTTGGAGAAATCTCCTGTAAGTGTAAATGCAGGGACGTCATTGCTGAGACGTCAACACTGATGCTGCAAACCCCAAAGAATCAGCTCTGGCACAATTCCTCGTCAACGAAACAAAAATTCCTCAGTGACCTCTTGTCTTTACCTGTCCTGGCCTTTTGTGTCCCACCGCTGGCGATTCTAGTCCTCTCAGGGTTTTTGGAGTTAATAAAGCATGATTGGTTAGATGGTCAAAGAGGGCTTGTGAAGGACACACTCACTATCACTCACACTTAGTAAGCTGAGAAAACTTACATCTTCTGCAAGATGAAATTGCATACATATCCAATGTTTAAGGTTTCTTGCTAGGTTTTAGCACTAACCATTAATATCTATACAGACAGTGAAAAAAGTGAAAAAGAAAAAAATTGTGTAGTTTCAGTTTCTGCTATGCATGCTTTGATCAGTCCAAGTGTGTTTTCCTTCAGCATTACAGCAACAGGAGTTGATCAGTGATTAATGATTAGTTTCTTCACAGAAGATTAATCTGCAGCCATGTGGATGATTTGCAGATTAAGTGAATTAAAGTGAAATGTTAAGTGTGTTATGGTAATGTTGCTGGATGAGTTCATTTGATCCATTAATTATGATATAAAGACTTTATCACCCCAGGTGCTATTCATCTGATTGTTCTCATAAAGAATCAGTACCTTTTTGTCACAGCCTTCAAAACATTTCATAAATCAAATATAATTGTCAACTAAAAAGGCAGATTGAGGACAACTCTTTCCTAGGTAAACTTGGAGCCTAGTGCATGTTCATCTCTTAATCTTTACACTTACACGCTGAATGATGGATACTTAGCACTGGTTCAAGGTACAAGTTAGGAAATTTAATCAAAATGTTGATTGACTCGTTAGCTTCCAAATACGCAGCGAGTTCCCCAAATGCTCGCTTTATTTGATGCACTGATTCACAACAATAATAGCGCCGTGAAGCAATGCACTGCATAATCCACAAATCCACATAAGTTTAGTCGGCACAGTAGCTGCAGTGAGTCCTGGCTGCTGGGCTTTTGCTTCGGCTGCTGCTGCTTGTCAGGTGAAAAGTTGTGAAAGCTGCCGTGAGTGTGCCTCCATCTCTTAGGGAACGCTCAAGGACGATGTGGCTCAGACTGCCCCGGTGAGCTGACACCCTCCTCCAGGCTCCATCCAATCCCTCAAACACTAGTTCATTCTGAGGCTCAACTTCTTACATACACGACTTGTGCGTGTTCATTGACTTCATGTCCCGTTTTCATACTTTTATAAGAGTTGAAATGTAATGCTTTTCAAGTATTAAAATTGATAGTATTTTTAAACTAAAGTTAAAGTATTTGTGGCAGTAGATTTCTTGCAAACCAAATAACACACTAATCAATATGGTAATTGACTTTACCAGAGTATTTTTTTAACAATAAGCTAATGAGCAGTAAAAATGTAATTGAGGCCTAGTGAGCACAAATGCATTAATACAGAATTTCAGGGCATATAACAATCTGCAGTTATTTCTACTATAACCCATCCCAACACAATAAAGCAACATGACATTTGAATAATTTTTTTCTAGGTATTTATTTAGAGATTAAACATTTCCTGTCGATACAATAAACAATGTTGGGCTTTCCATATAATGTAATTACTTACTGACTATTCAGGTATATTAATGGCTACTCATTATAATTGGCAGTCCTTTTACATTTTTTATCTTGTCAAGTGTTACTATTCAAATTGGTGAATTCTACCTCTGTAGAATGAGTTTCAGCCCCTTTCTGACTCACACATTGGCTAACACACATAAAGGCAGCCATGCACAATCGCTGCATGATCATGTGAGGGAGGCCACTGCTGACAAGATGATTCTTCAGGCTGGATGCTTGCTGGTGTTAGAGGCGGAAGGCTTGCAGCTACAAAAATTGTGACTGTACAAGTTGCATTGTTACATTGCTTTGTTTGCTCAGCAGGTGTTTGGTAAATCATTCATAATGCGTCCAAACATGTTTTAACTGCATAAAGTCCTCTGTATTTGTGTCTGTGCGAGCAGCCATGCCCTCATGTAAACAAGCAGTGATGGACATAAAAAAAAAAAAAAAGAGTGAGTGTGCACCCCCTGCCAGGCTTTAATCATGCTTTGAATATCTGAAATTAACATTAATGGTTTATGGTGTAGACTAGACCGCCAATTAGAGCTGTGACAATAGTGATATTTTATTCCCGTAGTAATAAAGTAATAAAGTAGGAAATTACTGTGGCTTTGGAAGTCCTCTCATTCCCCACTCAAATGAACACACACATCCACATACACACACACACACATATATATATATATGTATATAGACATACATATATACATATAAACCAAACTTGAAAGGCAATTAATTTTTTTGTGCATATGGCCTTCCGGTTTGACACACAAGCTAAGATTACTCTGTTGACATTTGACCACATTTCTTTTAAAGTCCTTTCAAAATCACACAATTATCAGTCCTAATGCTGTTTTTTTTTTTCCTGAGAACATGAGACCCATGGGGGAAAAAAAGTCCCAGGTGGCAGAACAACAAATTAGAGATACAGAACAAGCCAGCTCGGCAGAGCTAGCTGAACAACCGGACGCTGGGCTAACACGCCGCTAACCCTGTCAGATATGGAAAGACTGCTAATGTCCAACATAGAACGCATTATAGCCAAACTTTCAGCGCAACTGCCATCATCAACCAACACCAATAATCCATTCAACAGACAGAAACCTCAATGATGCACAGCAAAGACTTGAAAGACTTGAGTCCACATGTGCCGCACTTTCTAACGATAATAAGGAGTTGAAAGTGAAACTGGATGATCTAGACAACAGATCCAGATGAAATGATATTCGGATAGTTGGACTCAGGGGACATCCCACCACGTTCATCGACGCACTGCTGAGAGAAACATATGGAGCTGAAGTTTTCCCTTCCTCCTCCATCACAGTCAGGGCTCATTGGATCACCATGGTCAGGAAGAATTCAGCTGACTCCAGACCACCAGACCAAAGAGCATCCTGAAGTTAGCGAGAATGAGCATCTCCGTTTCTTTTTGAGTATCTGAGTCACTTTTTTTCCCAGATTTTAGGAATCTCCAGAAAGAGAGCTGCTTTTGTTCCAGTGAAGTCACAGCGTTAAGAAAGCTGGATTCCACTATAGGATGCTGTTCCCAGCAAAGCTACGAGCCACCGTCAAGGGCGGACAAAAACATGTCTTTCTTCCAAGGTGACACGCTGCTTCGTGGAAAGATGCGATCCCACAGCCGTCCAGTACAAGCGTACTGGACCGGGTACCCACAGCAGCGGAAGCATAATTGGCTACGACGTTCTGCTGAATGGGCTGGACTTAAGGTTGACCTCGTTATAAAAAATCAGTTCGTTTTTTTTACCATCTTTAGCATACAAACACTAAGGTACATGGACATTCCTCTCATTTCATGTGTCGTAGAATTTTAAAGATTAAAAGGATGAAGTGTGGGGAAAAGATATATAGCATAAAGCCTTAGATTTTGATAAGATTTGTGAACCTTACTGAAAAAATGTCAACGTTTTGATAGCTTCACTTTGTTGTTGGCCTACTTATGGAAAGTGTTTGACTTGGACTCAGTCTTTAAAATTTGTAAAAAAGCAAAAGGCATCACTTCCATCTCAAGTCTTCTTTTTTAAGGTAAATAAGGTCCTATTTTTATACATATCTCCAAGTAAGACATTTTGTGAACAGAAACGTTGTTTCCTTTCCAAATGTGCCGTCAGGTAATGCTATTGACAACTTCTCTCTTTGTCCCCACATAGAAAAGGCTTGATCTCAGTGCTTTATCATCACATTAGCAACATTTCTCCCAAGTCACTGCTAAGAATTAAAGACGTTTGGGAAGATGACCTTGGAGAAACAATGAGAGAGGATCAGTGCCAGGTTATATTAAACTTAATGCATTTGTCCTCCTTGTGTGATAGACATAGCTTTATTCAGCTTAAAATCCTTCAAAGAGCTGGACTGGGCCAAACTGGTAAAGACTTTTCCTGATGTTGTTCCCTCTTATCTCTGCTGGAAAAGTCAACCTACCGATCATGTACACATGTTCTGGTCCTGCACACACCTCAGAGCATTCTGGGCGGACTTCTTTCAGTCCTATTCAACAATATTTTCACGTCTGTCCAAACCCAATATGTACCATTTCTGGTTTTTATAACGAACCGTGTCTTCTCAAAGGAAAATTCCACAATATCCAACACATTCTCACTCCCCAGTGCATCAACATGTATCGCGCAAAGCCAAAGCGTCAATATATGACGAGGTGGGAGTGCGACTGCGTTGCAATATCATAGCTTCCACCTCTCTTCTTGCTAGACATCAGATATTGCTCTTATGGAAGGAACAAACATCACCCACATTTAGTAGATGGATTAGTGGCATCATGCAGTTTCTGAAACTGGAGAAAATCAGATGCACTCTGAAGGGTTCCATACAGATAATCCCTTCTTATTGTAACATGAGAACATTACAAGTGGAATAGATGACCCCCTGCCCTTTTTCAAAATTTATAAAATTTATTTGCTTGTTTATATTATTCCTTCTTTTGTATTGTGCTTTGCTTCTTAGTTTCAGTTTTTTGTTTTTTTCATTTTTTTTTGTGGAATGCATGGGATAGGCTACCTGACCATTGTACATGACCATTGTATTTGCAACTGCAATTTTCATTTCATCTTATCAAGAAAATCAATAAAAAGTGCTAGATAAATAATGTTGTTCATGTGAACAGTTTATTTATATTTCTGCAATACTCTCAATCAGCCTGATTACAACTTGGGCTTGATTGCAAACGTACTAATATTTTACATTTTAACACGACACTATTAATGAGCGTCTGAAACGGCATGAACAAGGACATGTAACCACATTAAAACATGTCAGTTTTCAAATGAAACCACAGTAAGACTGTATAAAACTGTGGTGCTCAACCTTTTTGAACAGATCTCTGATCCCTCCATTTTAATGCGAGCGCAGGGATCAGTGGCTCACTGCAGCTTTTTCTCTCAATGACACCCAGACATAGCCTGAGCCCTAGAGCACCTGAGCTGACCACCTGGAGGTGATTGCGGTCTCAAGCATCGTTTTACTCATGCTTTGGGAGGAATCATCAAAAGTTGTGTTAAAAAAAAAAATAAATCACTTGCTGAGTCATTAAGACCTGAGCGCTGACTGCATATCAGGTCAACTGAACTGAAACATATCTGGATGGTTCGTGATTCGGCTCAGGATTCTACAACAAACACACCAGACTGCTCTGAAAGACCTTTGCATTATAAAAGTTTCCGTGCTGAAAGTCTCTTTAACTGCTCTAAAGGACAGGCACTGCTCTTTCTGAGCGCGATTCTGACAGTTTAAGCTGCTGATTATCAGTCAGCCTCACATTCACTGTTGGCTGTTAGTATATTCATCTGTGAGCCGTTTTACTGTCATGTGAATGAATCGCTGGTCCGAACACATCTGCAGCTGCAGGAACAAGACTACTTGCTTCCTTGCATTATGGGACAGTCTAAATATTTAATTTCAAGTTATTTGAGGAAGTCTGTGGAAACAAATGAGGTGTGGGTTTGTGACTTGTGTTCTCATCTCACATGAGACACTGTCCTTCATCTAAATTAGTTGTTAGCTTGAGCACACAGGGATACCGATTCACCGTAATTTATTTGCAGAAAAACAACCACATTGGTTCAGTCTCATGTATTCTCTGCAACGTGCCTCTTTCATAACTGAGCTCAGCTGAACTGTGACATGAATGGATTGTTTCAGTAAGGGATTTGCTTCTCCAGAAATATGTTGTCCTGCCTACACTTGTTTATCAGCATGTATGTTTGAGTTGTTGATATTGAAAATGAAATAAATCCATTTAAAGTTCTGAAACATAATTGTACACTTCCATTGACCATGCAGTCTTAACTTGTGAAACTGGACGGCTGTCAGAGGTGTCAGAAACCATTCTGTCCTGACCACAGCTGTCTCTGCTGCAGGTAGGGATTTGTTTAAAGGTGTTGCTATGGAGATCTTGAACAAGATCAAGAAGTCAAAGCACCAACAGCAGGAAAGTGTAGTCATAATTTGCACACAAAAATGCTGTTCTTTCTAAAATGATAACTTGTGTTTGTTCTGGATAACTTATTTTATGATTCAGAAAATGACTTTTGCACCTCTTGCTGGGCTCGCTGCTTTCAACATAAAGTATGAACACAGTGGGAGATTATTTGAAAACGATGCAAATAATATATGGATGAAATACAGACAGGCGGTGTGCTTATTTCTTTTATACAAAATTGAAGAGTTTGTCTTCACTTTGCATGGAATGAATGACCTTAAGTACAACAGAGTGAAGCAACTAAAAATGTTAATTTCAATTCAGTAGGTCAGATTTTTTGCTCAAATATTTTGAGCTTGAAGAATCAGACATTCTGATCATTTATAAATAGAATTTCCTGCTTTTCAACTAATCATTCAGTTACCTCTTTTACATAACACTCATCGTGACATATAATCATGCAAGAATGTGAAACATAAATTTAAAGCATGCCATATGGGTCATATAAAGCGCTGGAGGGGGAAAAAAAAAAAAAAAGATATTTTTTTTGGGTCTTAATGTTCTTTGCCAAGAAACCATCATGCTCGTTTTAAAGGGAGGCCTGCAGGGGCATAATGATGTTGCCTGCTGCACCAAACACTCTTGTGAGAGAACGCTTATGGTGCATGTGGTCAAGTATTTTTGCAGCAAACTTTGAAAACAGAGGGCGTCATCCTGGGTTGTTTTGGAATCCAGGCAAGAGGATCACAACCGAGTTTTTGCATTATTATCAGTACTCATGGAGGGCAGATTTGCTTCATCCAGAACCAGAGGGCCTCAGCACTCAGTCTTTCTTTACCACCCAGTTTGCCTTCATGTCGTGTATTATCAGATCCATACGCAGCATCATGTTGATGCTTGACAGCATATCTGCTGTTGCAGAGAAATGATCAACTTCTTTCAGTCCGTGTATTATGGTTCTCCTTACTTTTCTGGTTCTGCTGTCAGGTAGTGTATATTTTTTTGTCAAATAACTGCAACATTTCTTTGAAGGATGGCTTCTCCACTGTTTGAAATTGCACTAGTTCTCCAGTGAGAGCGAATCACGCTGTCTGTTATGCTCGTCAGTCTCATTTGGATTTAGTACCTCATAAAAACGACTCCAGCTGCCATGTGCCACAGCTGTCTCAGGGTGAATGGTTCGAAGATGTGATATTAGATGTATTTCTTCAAAGGATACTTTATATACACACACACACACACACACACACACACACACACACATACATATGTGTATATAAATATAGATATATATACACATATATGTATATTAACATCTGGCTTTAAACCAAAATGTGTCCAAATTGGCAACTTAACATATGACTTTGGTACACGATTAGCTGCATTATTGTGAAATCAGTTCAACTTAAGGTAACTGAAAAGAAGTTTGTTCTTGCACTCATTTTAGGAGCCCATGCTGTCGTCTTATACTTTGATATTTTCTATTCTTGAAATTGAATAAGGCAAATTCCTCAAACCTGTACAAAATTACTACTAATAATCAAATATACAAAGGAGCCACTGTACTTTTAATGGACCAGTGAACTAACATCCTAAACTTCATATTTGTTCTACATAGTCTTGCCAGTACGTTTTGAAAAGCATACCATGAATAGAACTTTTATGACAAAGGATGGGGCTCAGTGAACATGCGTTTTACTTATTTTGCATGTTTCACATCATATACTGGCAGTTTCTCATTCAAACATTAAAACAAATAAATAGATAATGATGGCAGTAATGTCAACCAAGCGGCCCTACAGTAATGCCTTTATTATCACAGTCATACGCCAGCCATATACTAAGGTTATGAATAGGTGTACCCGATATTAAGTAAAAATGTTCAAATCACAATTTACTCACTTTTTGATATGGCATGCATGGAGGAACTTTTCTTTTTTTTGTTAAAGTCAGAGGTCTCTAGCTTGACAGTGTGAAACGCTATTGGCAACTCTATCTGCTGCTGGCACACGGCAGTGGTATTAGTGAAGCTGGCAGCTAAGAGGTGAGATAGTAAAAGCTTTACTATTATTTCACAATACAACAACACTAATAATAATAATACTATTAATGATACTGAGTGTGTGAAACGTCAAACGTTCATGATATGTTCCCCTCCACGTCTCTGCCTTTGGCTGCATGATTCAAGGTCTTTGGTCCAACATAATTACCCTCTTGTCATGACTGCTGATAAAAGATTATTTGGAGTGAATTACTGATTGTAAACTAAAGTTAGCTCATGGAAATGAAGTGCATTAAAGAACCTCACGGTCCTTATAAAATAGTAATTCAGAGCATATTTTTCACTTTAAAGTTTGACATTGGGGGGCTGACATCAATGTGCCAAAGTGTTTGGCGGCAGTAAGAAAAACATCTTGTAGCTTTGGGTTTGTGCCCTTTAATATTTAAATTATTCTCTGGAGGTTGAAAAGGTTAAATGTAGGCTTATTTTCGCCTCCACACTGATGATTGGAGATGGTGCTAAAGAAGACCAATGCACATTATCACATCCATCCATCTCTCTATCCACAGCAAAAGATAAATGATCATACCATTAGATTATAAAATCTCAAGGCAAATGGAATTTATTTGAATGAAAAAAATGTGTTGAGTACATTTTCAAAACAAATTAAGAGTTGCTCTTAGCAAACTGCAATCTGCAGAATCAAAGCTGAGTCACGGCAAAATGCAGGTCTTGAATTTTTTTATTTTTTTTTACTGTAATTGCTGGGATGAAATGGGGAGGGAGTTAAGCTGGACTTGACGCTCATTGTTTGACTTTAATTTTAGATTATCTTTAGATACTTCATTCCTACCCAGAGGAATAAAGGAACAGTCTAATCATGAGTTTAATACCTACAAAGCTATACAAACAAGGTCACTGTGGTTCGTAGTAGGCTTTTCTTGCAAACCTTCAACCAAGGATACCCTATAAAGTCTCTCTTTTACAAATCACATCAGTAAAACATGCAAAACATTCATTCATTCGCTGTTACATCAGTATATTATTCTCTTTTAAATGTGATACCTGACCTTCCTTTTTGAACTTGATCAGTAAAGTTTTTAAAGAGATTTTTCCTGCTGCTTGGAGGGCATTTTGTTTTATGCTCTTTTTAGCATATTAGTTATCTTTCTGGGTACTGCAAACATACAGTGTTGGACCTTTGAATCACTGTAAAAAGAAAAAATGAATAAAGTTTGTCATAAATAGTCTCATTGGGGGTTGAGAAGAATGTAAACATACTGAGAAACTGAGAGGCTGAAGGAAAGGGGGGAAAAGAAGAAAAATAAAACAAAACAACAACCTAGCACCATACAAGCACACTAAACACAGATGCTGACACGCTATTAGCACATAATTGCACACTAATTGTGATTAATCATCTGTGTGCAAGTGTGTGGGTTTGTGTGGGAGTGAGCTGCTTAATTTCTTTAGGCTAGACAGTCAAGAGGGAAGGTCACAGTCAAGGTGTTTAGAAGGGCCTGGGGAAGAGAGGCTAAACGGGTGCTGGATCTGCGCCCCACAGGACCTAATTGAACATTGGAATGACAGGGTTTGGAGGAGACGGCAAGGAGCGCCTAATCTCATGCCACGCATTTTAAAAATAGCACAATAAGACTTGCTGATAAAAGCAAAAATAGCCAGGTCCAAATAGGCTGAGCATCGCATCACCATTCCAAGTGGAGGAGGAAGAAAGAGACGGTAAGGAAATGAGTGGTTTACAAAAACAGCAACAAAAAAGACAAAACAGTGATTATTCACCAAGTAGTGGTGAGTACAGGCAGTAACACTGTATGTCCAATATAATTACCAACGCCGCTATGTAGCGGCGTATAAAGTAGTAAATATTTTAATAATGTGGAAGGACTGTTCATCCAATTTATAAATCAGTACCACTTCACGTACCAGACACCCACGCAGTATAGTTGGCTGCTCAAGTGGGTGAATAAGTACATAATTCACCACTGCTGGTGGGCCAAAGCTGTAGACGCCTCTCTTTCTCTGCCTGGTCCAGATCTGACTCGGGTATCCAAGTAGTTTTCTCATTCAGTCCAATTTCACAAAACTCAAATTTGACATCGATTGTCTCTGCAGTCATTTCAGCTTAGAGCCCTTCGTTTAGAATAAAGGCTAAACAGGGTATAAATCACAAATTTCATCACAATGTAATATTACATTGATTAAGGATGGTGATTCGATGTTTTCCAATATCACGAAATCTGCCGAGATGTGATGTCGTTTCCATATGATTCAGTAGCCGACAATCAATATCATATGTTAACTGAACATAATCACTTCCACTGACATCAAATATCAGTTAGTAACAAAATTATTTCACATTTTAATTTCTGGGTTCAACTAGAAAGTGAAACGAAGAATGATGTGTTCTTTTAATAAAAAATAGATCTTGAGCATGTTCTCATCCCTTGGTGACCTGCCAAAGAAAAAGTGGCAATGGAGGATGGATAGACATTGGAAATGCTAATTAACTAATTCATAGCTTCCTGTTTACAGGAAACAGGAACCAATTTCGGGTTGTTAATATTATTGTACTCTGGCTTTGTTCTTTGGGGAAAAGAAATAGCCAAAGGAAAAGAAAAAAGACAAAAAAAAAACATGTTCCTTGAGATTTCAATTATTGCTGCAGTTGAAAACAAGTGTGAGTTTGAGAAGAGGTGGTCTTCACTGCGGCGTACCACATGTTCAAGGTATTGAGAATATGAAACAGAATTTTCACTTCGGGGAGTTTTGATTATAAACATTATGTACAGGAATGTAATCTATAACCTCTTACTCCAGTGATTTGGTATCTGGAAGGACAGAATATAGTTATTACTTTGGTAGATTAATGTACAAATTGCACATACCCACAGGTATTCAGATGTGCCAGAAAAGCTTTACTTTGAGATTCATAAGAGATCAAAACAGAAACAAGAAGAAAAGTACAAACATTATTTTTTCCAATGACTCCAAATATTTAACAGGGTTGTGTGTACTAAACGGGTCAGATATGTTGCTCAAATATTCTGAACTTGAAGCAGCAGGCTTTGCTGACATATATAGATAAATATTATCTTTACATATACATATAAAGGTAATGCTGCCCTACTATTTACAACACCAATTCCTAAAAATAAAGGTTGGGATAAATAAATAACAACACAAATAAAGCAAATAAAGTTACAAAAGAAAAACAAAAAAAAACAAAAAACAGAACGCAGTGCTTTGTACCATTTCATGGAAAATATCAGATTGGTGAAAATCAAAATTTGACAACTAATTAGATTAATTGGCACATTTGAGAGAAACACAGTTCTTTTCCATCACATCACAAGTAACCTCAGTGTGCAGAGCATGTGAATCATGAATTTAAATTGTGCCTTTGAAAGTGTTTGGAAATCAGCAGGTGGACTGAGATTCAGGAAGTTTAACGATAAGCTCGTTTGGATGATGCTGTAGAGAGAAACTACTGAAAAGAGTTCGTCAGCGTAGACAAGACCTCATGCAGTAAAACAAACAAGACTACACACGGATGCTGAGAGAACACAGAGTTAAAATAGGCAGGGACGCAGGTGAGACACATGAGGTAAACGAGGAGAGCACAGGTGCAGTCCATGATGACAGTGACTGGTGAATCCTGGGAATTGTAGTGATCAGTATAGTTGGAAGCTGACCTGGGTAGAGGAGGAGGAGCAGACATAACGGCCTAAAAGTACTGTCGACAATTCTGCCAATATTCTGGATATATCTCCAGTATCTTTCACAGACAGTGAATAAATAAATAAATTCTACAGACAACACTGATTTCATGTCATAGTTTTCTACAAACTCTCCACTGCTCTTTGTGTTCTAAGTTACTTTAGGACACGTTCATATTCAATAAATCACGATTATAAAAAAATATTTTCAGGGAAGAGCATTAAAATATAAAATGGGCCTCAATACTGTTTCCCTGGCATTTGATACTTAATCTTTATGATTTTATTTTTTTTTAACAATAGTAATGATGATAATAAGCTGGTGAGGCATATTGAAACTTAACAGAACTGGGTATTTGTTCCTTTCTGACAATCTTACTGGGAGAAATGAGTAAATACCAGAATTATTTAATGTGCCCATCCAAATCAATAAATA
>JBAMYA010019463.1:0-16843 GCA_037176975.1 Arrhamphus sclerolepis | reverse complement strand
CTCTCTCTCTCTCTCTCTCTCTCTCTCTCTCTCTCTCTCTCTCTCTCTCTCTCTCTCTCTCTCTCTCTCTCTCTGCAATTTGTGGAAAAATTCCCCCAAATGTTCCTCTCCTTTGAAGCCAGTCACTGGTGTAATCACAATCCAGTTTTTTTTTTTTGTTGTTTTGTTTTTTTCCCCCCTTTTGTCCAGCAGCATAGTGCTGCAATTTCCACTGCAGTGTGTACTGTGTCACAGAGCAACACTTGTGCCATTAGTCTGTCAGCGTGATCCACCAAGCTTGTTTGAATTTGATAAGGTGTAAACAAATCCAAAAGAAAGGCAGCAGAGTAGCGTGACCAGTGTGCGGCGAGCGGCTGGCTGCAGCTGTCTGTGGCTTGTATCATAGCCACCCTCCCTCTGTCAATCTGTATGGCGACCTTGACCCTCACACCAGTGCATTATTTCCTCATGAGTAACCACCACTTGACTGCCACTAAGGATAGGCATGAGAGGCAGCTGATAAGACACGGAAAGTTAGCCGGCCATTCAAAATGATAAGACAGAAAGAATATTTAGGAGATAAATGTCCAAACACACAGAATCTAAAAGAACTGTGTTTAATAGGCTGTCCTTGTGGGTGTAATGGCTTACATGTTTAAAATATCCACAAAAACAAAATGGAGGAAGGCCGGGGTATTATTGCATTTTATCTCTCACTTTTGCCTTGACATCTCTGTGTTCATGATAATCCTGAATCTCAAGCTGATGCCCCTGTTGATGGACCTGGGGAGTCCAAGAAACCAGAAGAGGCCCCTGCTCCTCCAGAAGCAGCACCCACGCAGGGAGAAACCGCTGCTCCAGTACCTCCTGCTGAGGGTGAGTCATTCAGTCACTCATTTACTCCTTTTGTCTCAGTCCCTTTCATGAACGCCCCACAAAAAATATGCCAGTCTGATTCATGTGCACAGATGTGAGATACTGAGCACTGAAACAGCAGTGATTTGTTGAATTTATTGCAAGAAATACAATACTCCCATCTTAATGTCCATGACTAATAACAAGATAAATAAGGAGAGTTTTTATTGTTTTGATTGGAAAGTTTTAACATGACAAGTAAATGTCTGTCTATCCTTTTCTCTGTCATAGTGATATTGACTAAAGTCTAGATTCATCAAATTCTTAGTAGGTTTAGAAGGACAGACACCAAATTTGGTGATATTGCAATATTTATATGCATGAGGACACAAAAATAGATACAAATAGAAATATAGTGGCATTTTGTTAAAATGATAACTGGGACAAAAGGACTGATGATCAGCTTTAACAAATGAAAACGTTCATGGCTGGTGGCTGTAGTGGCCAAAATGACAGTGAGGACACTGGATTTAATTTCGTCTGATATTCATTTCTGTTTTAATTTGCTGTCTAGTTAGGTTAAAATAATAATACTAATAATAATAAAAACCTAGGTAGTTGGGGTCAGGAAAACATCATGTTTTGCCTTTGTATTGCATACAAATCTATTTTCTCTGACTGGGTGAGAGTCCCACCCCCTCCATACAGGAAACAAATTTCCTTCTGGGTACCATAAAAAAAGGAAATAAATTGAATTAAAAACCAAAAAAAAGAACAAAACAAAACTGAAACTTCATGTCCATCAGCAGTTTTATTTTAGCTACATCTATCAATTATCAGCCAGTTCTGCTCCATATTGCATTTTCAGAAATAAATGTGTTTTGTCATTTTGAAAAGATTAAAACACCTGTAAGGTTGACTTGTAATGTTAAATTTCAAGGAACTTGCTAACGTAAAGTGTCTAAAAAAAACAAAACAAGCAAACAAACCAACATTATTATCGCTAAACGTTTACAAATACTTGTGTTAATAATTTTAGATATTGGTCAGGTAACCTTATGCTGCGCTACTGACTCTGTTGGATTTTCAGAAGCACACCCTGCAGACACCAGACAGGATTTAACTGGGCTCTTCACTGAAAAACCTCAAAGTGGAGAAGTTACTGTTGGTAAGTGGCTTCACAACACAAATGTTCTTCTCTTGCATTTGTGGGAAATGATCTAAAAGTCTGGCTCATCTTATACAGCATTGTACTGTATCTGTAAGAAACAGTACAGGATTAGTGGTCAGTTACATGCAATTCTAGTGTTGAAGTTCAAGTTTTTAAAGATCATCGATCCTTTTTTCTGCCATCTCACTTCAAACATAGTGAAAGTAGCAGCAAAGTGTGGAGAAAAAAGCAACAGTACAAAAGCAGAAAAAAGCAGGAGATTAAGTGTGAAGAGTAAAGAGTAATAATGCTAATAATCTGGAGAATTTAACCCTGGAAATTTTAGAATTCAACATTAACCTTCTTTTCCAGGTGAAAACACTACATTTGTGGCTAAGGTGAATGCTGAGTCCTTGCTGAAGAAACCCACCGTTAAATGGTTTAAAGGGAAGTGGATGGACCTTGCAAGCAAGTCTGGAAAGCACCTGCAGCTAAAGGAAACGTATGACCGCAACTCCAAGGTAGACGAGCCACGAACAGGAACTAGAATATGAGATTTTTAAAAAGAAAAATCTTAATTTTCATTAATATTGCTAATATATATATGAAAACGTAAGAGATGAAAACATACAACTACAAAGTGTAGCATTTTACTGTGTGGCAACAAAAGAATTTTGCAAATTTTGACCTTTACGCCCTCAGTTGGGCAAGGTCTTGCCTCAGTTATGATAATAACAGGATGAACTACAGTCACAGAAAAGTCACATCAAAACAATAAAGATTATGTACCAAAAAAAAAAAAGAAAATCAGTGAAGAAAAGTACCAACTTACACTGTGATGGCCCAACATCTAAATAGTCTTAAAACATCCCAACCAGTGTGAGCTCCATCTACATTAAAAGCGAGTTATTTGGTTACAGAGTGAGTTTGGGCTTCAGAGGGTCAAATGGCATGGGTCTCATATGGTTTCAGTATCATGAATCCTAAATGGTCTGCCAGTGTGCACCAAATATATGTGAATACATGTGAGATAAATGCACATGGGCAAAGAATACACTCATATAGTGTACTAAAAGCCATGTTATGCACCACCTAAAAACCAGTTAGAGCCCAGTCAGACTCCATATGGACAACCACAGGCATCATGGAACCTGAGGACAAACCCACATAGGACCCTTGCATACCATGGCCCCCATATGCTGGCTGGGAAACTCTAAGTAGGAAGCATGGAGCTTTGAGGTTTAGGTGTGAAATGATGTCATTTGATCTTCATCTCCATGCATCTCCTACCTTCATGCATGTGCTTACAGGTGTACACGTTTGAGATGCACATCATTGCTGCTAAAGCAAACTTTGCAGGAGGTTACAGATGTGAGGTTTCATCCAAAGACAAGTTTGACAGCTGTAATTTTGACTTGGTTGTACATGGTGAGTGTGCTTTATTTTTGCTTGCATTGTTCATCGATACGTCACCAGTCTTAACGACTTCATTTTGGAATTTATTGTCACTTTCAGATGCTCGAACTCCTGAAGGTCTTGATATCAGAGCAGCTTTTAGGCGCACGTAAGTTCCTTCAGAAGTACTACATGTTTTTTAGTTACATTTCACTTTAAAATTGCAACTGATTTTCCATAATTAGTTCAACCTCTTTCTTTGCATTAATGAAAAAACCAATATCTGATATTACCTGACAGTTGCTAATTGGAAATACATATTCACTGAATTCATGAATTTCTCAAACAAACCATCTTATTAGTGATAAAACAATCGTTTTGAAAAAGTTATGTAGAAAAAGGAAATATACCTTCTTGCAGTGTGTTTATGTATATTTTAGTTCACAGACTCTAGTTTTACACAAAGTAAAATGGATTAAACTAAAATGAATATTAAATTATTAGGCAGGGCAAGGGGTCTCATCAGTGTCAGGATCAGTGCTCCATTACTGTACGTGAGTTCTGTAATAATAGACAGTTACTTATAATCAGTGATAATCAACAACCTAAAGTGCCAGAATCAAGCTCAACAATTCCAGGAGCAAAGCAGAACTGTAGTCTAAGTAAAAAGATCAAGATTTCCAAGCGGAGTCCGGTATGTTTGTTAAGTAACAAATGTTAACAACTGTCATAAGAAAAGCAGGCCTATCACAAACATATTGAAGAAGAGTCATAAAATAAACCAGACTTGCTGACTTCAACATTATCCTCTGTGCTCTCACTGTACAGAAAGGTGAAGTCAGAAATCAGGGGCCTCAGTTTGTCCCATTTGGCACTTGAAGTGACAGTTGGAAAGCAACTGGTCTGATTCGGTCTTAATAGGCTCTCTTTGGCTAGATGGTGGAAAAAGCTACTATTGTTATGTTGCATAACTCAGTTTTAGCGAAACTACAGCTGCACACAACATTATAGGCTTTTTGTTTGTTTGTTTTTTTGGATTATGGTGTAGGAAGGATTGTGACCCACTTTTTCTGAAGGGATTTTTATATTTTTTTTTAAGTTGCCACTGATTAATAGTAATACGTCTGGAAATTGTAAACAGGCAGGTAACCACTGAGGAACACATCACATGCATATCAATATTGATGAGTATATAAAGCTCCTTTTTGTTGACAGACTAGCATTAAGTGAACTTTGCATTCAACAACGGACAAACTAGATCTAAAAGATAATAATAATAAAACAAAAAACAGAACAAAGACAGTTGCTAATGAACTGTAGTGCATTGTTATTCTACTCTGAGTGAAAAATAACTGTGGAAATGCTAACCTATCAGGAGTGAAGCCGGTAAGAAGAGAAGTGGATCAGTCACAAGGTAGTAAAGGGGTTTGTTTCAACAACAGAGGCTCGTTTTCAAACCCAGAGGACTCTGATTGTTAAAGAACAGAGAAATCAGGACGAGGATCAGAGGCTCTTTCTCTTTTCTGTGGCCTGTTTCTTCTCTGCTTTCGAGTCAAACAAAGCCGGTGTTGTTGATTGTGCAGTCTCCAGTCTGACTTTTGACAGTCTGACCACAGGAGGAAGACACTGAGAGCTGAGCATAGATCTATAAAGATGACTCCAAACTTTAATCCAGACTGCTATTACCCGTGATAGCTGGGATTGTGTTAACCTCTGACTGTCCGTACATTGAGATTTGGTAGACTAAACTGTTAACTAGTGTGCACTTGCATCTGTCAGCTCTTTCTGATCTTCCCCTGCGTTGCCATCAAAACACCAGAGCCAGCTGCACAAACAGCTACCCGGCAGAGTGAGATTTGACGATGGTTTGATCACACTAAAAGGGCAGGATGTGCTAAGACACACAGGCTTTTCAGTAGCCGGGTTTCTGGCGGGGGTGGGGGTGCGGTGGGGGGTGGTGTTGGGGGGAGTTGCCTCACAGAGGAAGTGAAACTATGTTGTGTTGTAACCTCACCACACAGACCAGCAATGCACCTTCTAATCCTGCTGTTGAATCAGAGGCAAGGGACACACACTATCAAATCCACGCTCTTGTTCCTATCTTTGATCCCTCTGATAAGTGACAAGCAGATGCACTTAGATAGTGAATGCCTGTTTTCTTTAACTTTGAGTGTTTTATATCGTTCTTGCTTGGTTGACTGCTGCTGCTCATGGCTTGGAGGGACAGTTTCATACTTTTGGGAAATATCCTTCTTGCAGGAGGCCTTTTGTTGCAAATGTCTCTTCCTTTTCCCCGTTCATTCTGTCTGGCAGTTCATCATGAACGCCCTAATACGGGTGCAAACGCTCTAGACATGTATGAAATTCAACCCAGAAATGTCAGTGTTTCTTCACCTCTTGAATGTCAGGGAGAAATAATTTTCCCTTTAATTTGAAAAAAAAAGGAGGTAAAGGCCTCACAATAGCATGCAGTAAGACATGAAGAAGGGACCACATTGGTGCCAAAGGGGCTGAACTGGTTAAAGTGATCAAAAAATGTAAAACACGTACTTTGGTATTAAACATATTTCCCAACATGTCATCTGTTTCTTCAAAGATAGCAGCATGTGTCTCTCCAGCAAAACATCTCCCTGCACATCCACATCCTTTTTGCTGTTGTTTTCTTCTTCTATCTTTTTTTTTTTTTTTTTTTTTACACCATTCATTTCATTGTAATTATTCTGTCCAATCAGCTTCTCCATTCCATTTCAGCTGAACTTTGGTGCACAATAACAGCATTTCCAGAATAGTTGGTGCAACTTTTTGGGAAATGGAGTTGTATTTGTTATGCAACATAAAACTGCAGAAAGATACAAGTATAGAAAGATGCTTTCGGGCATCCTTCTGAACAGCATCTTTCTGAACTTGTGCGTTGGCGTATGAGTGAACTACACAAACTCAGATGCTGGATTTGCCCCATTTACATCCAATCATGTCTATGTCACATTATTTTGTGTCTGTCCTTTGGAGAAATGGGTCAGTTTGGGAGTTGGGGGTGAATTTTTTTTTTTTTTTTTTAAAGCAACCTATGGTGCTGTTTATTTGTGATTTCTGCAGTAGCGTAGACGGAAATGACGACTCAGGAGAGCTGGACTTCAGCGCCTTGTTGAAGAAGAGGTAAGTGCTTAGGTTTTAAATAAAATATTTACAGACATGTTGAGACTTTATTCACTTATCAAAATCTATATATTTCCCTCTCTCTCTCTCTCTCTCTCTCATTCTTTCTGGGCCATCCTGTGTCTTCAGAGAGTAAGTAATCATAAATCTTTAGACCTAAAGTTACAATGATTTCAATATTTCATAGCTTTGATCTCTCAGAAAATGAACAAAAAGTGAAAGCACTGTGACAGGCTAGCTAGGGTGACCTGATGTTTCTTAGTTGGGTTCATGATTTCTCTTTCAGTGAGAAAACATTGTCTTACCTAATTAAGAAGTAAACACACATCCATTTAAAAGCTGATTTCTGGCTGAACTGGTCCTGAACACATCAAGGCACATCAAGTTTCTTTCCACCCACCATCTTTGCTGTCTCTACACAGGATCCCTTCATGCCACATCAAACATCACTTCTCTTTAAGCTTTTTTCCACAAGAAAAGCAGGTGTCAACTTTGAACCCAGTCTGCATGATGTTCGAATTTTAAAAACTTTGTTTTTTTCTTTAAATATATGTTAACGTGTGCAGGTTTGCTTCAGTGCCATTTAAATACTGTCTTGATGTTTAATTTTCTTTAACTGCATATTTCTAAAATGCTTCCTGTGTTGCTTTGAAATTTTGTGCTGTTACTTGCCTGGTTTATTTTGTTGTTGCCTGGTTTTCTCCTGGATTTCTCCCTCCAAAGCAATTTTTAAATCCCCAAGTCAGTACGAAACTGCTGCTGGAGCATTGTTTCGGTGGCATTATCATTATTATTCATTTGTTTACATACTCATAATCAACCTTTGAATTGTTTCATAATGGTGTTTTAATAGTTGTCCAGCAATGCCTGATTTTTTTATTCACGAAATTAACGCTTAGTACATTGACATAAAATGAACATTAATATTCCACCCATTAACTAATTCATGTATCATTGAATCATTTATCAACATGCTTTAGACATCAGTA
Source organism: Arrhamphus sclerolepis (assembly GCA_037176975.1). Taxonomy (NCBI): domain Eukaryota; kingdom Metazoa; phylum Chordata; class Actinopteri; order Beloniformes; family Hemiramphidae; genus Arrhamphus; species Arrhamphus sclerolepis. The sequence continues at coordinate 9,319 of JBAMYA010019463.1, read as the reverse complement.
GGAAATATTCAAAATGAAAGTACATTTAAAAAGTTTGCTCCTAACTAACAGCCTATAAAAAAAAATTCAATACTTCTTTTATTGTTGGATGTTTTTTGTTTTTTTTTAAAGAAAAATGCTTTTAATGAAAAAAACTATTTTTAACAAAATGTTATAGGATTGTGCATTCTCTGTGGGACACTGGACCAGCTCTACACCCTTACGAGGGCTTGGAGGGAGGGCACGGGAGTTTTCCAACTGCTCCACATGTGCTTTTTTGGACTTGGAAAAGGAATATTTGAGCAACCACCAAGATGCTTTGTTGGGGGTGTTCCTGGAGTGGGGGGTACAGGGCCCCCTCAGTCCCTATAGGAACAACTGCCAGTAGTAAACTGGATTAATTCCAGGTGGGAGTGGGACTCCGGTCCAGTTTGGTGGCCGCAGGTTTCTGTCTTTGGTCCTCTTGGCTTCACCAAAACGTGATCTTCAGCTCTCACTGGAGCAGTTCACAACCAAGTGTGAAGCAGCAGGGGAGTAGAATCAGAACCTCCAAATCTGAGACTTGGAGAGTCGGTTCTCGTGCTCCTTTTAGGGTTGATGTGAGGTGTTAAACTTGTGTGGAGGGATTCATGACTCAGTTTTTTTGTTCACCAGTGAGGGAAGAATGGAGGAGGAGATAGACAGGCAAATCAATGCTGCGCCTGCAGTAATCCAAACTCTGTTGTCGTGAGGAGAGTTGAGACGAAAGGCACGGCTCTGTGTTTATATAGAGCTTTTCTAATGTTGTTGACCACTCCAAGCCTATTACACCACAAGTCGCTGTCACTCCCTGGGGAGATGATTCGGGTATATCCAACTGGACGGAGGCCCCAGGACAGATCAAGGACAAGCTGGAGAGATTACATCCTTCAGCTGGCTTGGCAGCACCTCAGAATTCTTCCCTAAAGAGCTGGAGGAGGAAAAGCTGAGCTGATATAAAAGTCACAGCTCCATGTTCTCTCTTTTTTAATTTTTTTTTTTTTTTTTACAGGTCTGTTGTGCCTTTTCACTACAATAAAGCAGTTTAAATTCAAGGAAAATCTCTTCCATAGGTGGAGAAGTTTATTTATTTATTTATTCATTCATTTATTTATTAAATCCCTTGCAAGCAGTTGTCACATGTGGATGACCTAACCATTCAACTGTTCAATAGTCTTCAACTATTCCAGCTGCATTGTAGCACTTCTGCAGAAATGCTGCCATGGCTAACGTGAATTCATGCAGCTACTTTTCTTCTCCATAGGTGGAATCAAGCAGACTAACACTCCTGTTCGCTGACTCAGACAGTGGTTACATTTTACAGACACGTGTAAAAGATTGTATTTTTTCTTTTTGTTATACAGGTTTAACAGTTTCTGAATGCTTGTACTAATTAATTGCTATTTACTGTTTATTAACTAATACAGGTATGTTTATTTAAAAACAATATGAAGATGAATACACTAACAAACAGAAAACTAAAAGCCACAGAAGGTATCGCTTTGCGCCCCCAGGTCCAGGGCTTTTTAATGTTGTATTAAACTGATTGAAAAGCAACTTCTCCTCTTTGGTTAAAGAAATGGAAAATGTAATCATTGATGAGATGTCCTGGTGTGAGACCGTTCCCAAAATATTTTTGCAGCCTGCATCCTGTAATTGAGATTCATGATGTCAATTTTAACTCTTCATGACTGGATTGAACTTTCATTTCTGGCTGCTTCATCAGAGCTGTGCAGGTGCACACTGAGCCCGAAGTGGACGTGTGGAACATTCTTTGCCAAGCTCCTCCTTCAGAATATGAAAAGATTGCTTTCCAGTATGGCATTACCGACCTGAGAGGCATGCTTAAGAGACTGAAGAAGATGAAGAAAGAGGAGAAGAAAAGTCAAGGTCAGCATGCTGAGACTGAAACAGGCTTAATCTAACTAAAATCAAGACTGATTGTGTTTTTTTGTTTGTTTGTTTGTTTGTTTTTGTTGTTTTTTTTCATTTATGCTCTCAGCTTTCCTCAAAAAGTTGGACCCCGCCTACCAAGTGTCAAAAGGTCATAAAATAAAACTTGCTGTTGAGGTTGCCAATGCAGATGTGGAGGTGAAATGGCTCAAGAATGGACAAGAAATTCAAAAATCTGGAAGGTCTGAATTCACCATTAAAAAAACAAAACATAAAAACAAACAAACTTGTGGCTGACAAACTTTTGTTCACCATGAATGTTTTTCATTTCTCTTCTCACAACCAAATTCCCTGCATTGTCCTTAAATTGTGACTCCAGCAAGTAAGTGACAAAAGTCCAACTAAAGTATTATTTTAAATGTAGTTCGAGATCTCATTTTTTTTCCAGGAGTTTTCATGGTGTGAAAATCATCCTGCTCTCTTGTCAAGGTACATATTTGAGAGCGTTGGCAACATGCGCTACCTTACCATTAACCACTGCTCCCTGGCGGATGATGCAGCGTACACCTGTGTGGTGGGAGATGAGAAAAGCACCACTGAGCTCTTTGTTAAAGGTAATAAAGGCTTGGGAGGGGATTTTAAATCCAAGTTTTGCAGTGCAAAGCGTCACTCTTGTCTTTTGTCTGCAGAGCCTCCTGTGACGATCGTTAAAAATCTGGAGGATCAGATGGTCATGAAAGGTGAGCGGGTGGAGTTGGAGTGTGAAGTCTCAGAAGAAGGAGCCAGTGTTAAATGGTGAGATATTCCTCATTGTGTTTGCTCATGTGTGTACATAGTTTCATTTCCATCTCTGTAAACATAATTCTTTTTAGAATATATTTTTTTAAAAGTAAGAATAAAAAAATTAAAGATTAATGTCTAGGTCTGCAGATAAAGCAGTAACAAAAATCTTAAAAAAAGGTCGACAAGCCAAAACTGGGAAAAAGACCAAATTGTCATTTCTAATAGGACTCATTTTAATCTCTCAATTTTCAGTCGCCCTTAAACAGTTGCTCAGTCACCCAGCAGATGGCATTTGAGATTGTCACGTCCTCAGACAGATGCTGGTGCTCTGTGTCTCTGACCAGCACAGGTTCGCTACAGGTTGTAAATTATCACCTGAATGGAAAGGTCACATGAGTGCTTTAGCATTTCCCAAGTGACCTTTGTCTGAGGAAGGAAGTTGCTCTAAATGAATAAAATGCAGAAACCAGATAACAATACAAAGATGCTTGAAAGCTGATGAACCTAAAACATAGGATTTTTTTAAACATATACAATTAGATGAATAGAACAAAAACAAAACTCCAGTGGGAAAAATATTTGATGCATTTGAGGAAAATTAAGCATTATTATATATTTGTGCATGAAAAATATTGCACTATTTGATGTGTTCTGCACATCAGGCTGGAAAAAATAGTGCATTCGGCTTCAATGAAAGTAAACTAGAGCGTTTTGTTTTAAATATGAATTACTCCATGTAAGTAAAGGAAAACCTTTTGTGAAACACGGTAGGGGAGGTATCATGGCTTTATCCTGTTTTCTGCTTTCATATCAAACCGACATGAAAATGAAAATGAAAATGAAAAATACTTTATTTATCCCAGAAGGGAAATTCAATATCAATATCATGTCATCGTTAATAGAAACGGAGTCCAGCAGCAATGTGGAACGACATGAGTTATTCATTCAAGGAGACCCATACACAAAATCTCTCCAGAAAACATTCTTCCAACATACTGTAGTCTTCAGACAGGCAACAATTGTCTTTTTGAGGATGACCAACTTGTCCTTGCACCTCAAACGCGGACACCAATTATATTTAATTGTCCTGATATTAAATGCAGCAACACAGACCAAACTAAGAAGCTGCTAAGAAGTTAACCACTCCTGGACCTTAACGTTCTCCAGAATTTGTAGTGATTGAGTATTGTTTTGAGTATCAACAACTAATTTGCCTGGGTCTTCAAATTTTCCTTGTCCAACAATTCTCTTGTTGTGATACCCTTCCACATATATATTAAAAGGTAAGTCTTAAATCTTAAGTTAAAAACTGGGGAGTCCTTGTGTCGCATGAAATTAAGTTAAAAAATTAAGTTTAATCTCTCTTCTTTCCTTCAAAATCATGAAAAGAAATGTCCATACAAGCATCACTGCTTGTATATGAATAGATCAAAGGATCAATGATAAAATAGATAACTATAGAATGCAAAGGGTGAAATGTGCCGTGATCTAAAAACTAACAAAATTCAGTAAATGAATTTAAGGTCAAATTATATAAGGTCAAAGTGTTAGCACTTCACGTGGATAATAAAAAAGTATTGTATGTGTGCTCTGAGCAACAATGTTTATTTTAGGAAAAGATAAATGATAAGCTCAAAGGTTGCTTCGTTCAGAGATCATGATTGCATGAACAAATCTGGACTGAGCATATCTTGAATTGGTAGAAGACAAATAAGTGAGTTGCGTTACAATGCAGCTAAAGAGCTCTGAGTTTGGATTATTAAACCTTTAACCAAGCATAAACATGTTTTTATTACTACACTATCATCAGTTACTGTGGGTCAAAACTATTTTGCTTGCTGTTATTTTTTTTTTCTTTGCTCCTGTCTAGGGAGAAAGATGGCGTGGAACTCACCAGAGATGAGTCTTTCAAATATCGCTTCAAGAAAGACGGCTGCAAGCATGTGCTGATTATTAACGAGGCCACCAAAGAGGACTGTGGCCACTACAAGGTCAAAACAAATGGCGGCGAGTCGATGGCTGAACTCCTGGTGCAGGGTCAGTGTCGGTCGTGCTATAAGTACCTTTTTTTGTCAGTGATGAATTCTCCGACTACACATTCTCACAGTCCACCAATAGACAGCCGTGCAGCCCTGCCATTCTTGGCATGCTGTTGGTCTCTGTGTGGCTTACGTATTCTTGCCAAGGTTGCAGTGTCGACAACGTGTCAGCTAAAGTTAGAAGACGTGCACTTCACCTGAAGGGCACAGGTCTGCCTAAACAGCCTGTTTTTTCTTGTTCTTTTCATTTCCTGTGTTTTTGAATTATTTGATATCCCTTTCAGAATTAATTTAGTCAATGCAAAGTAGCATAAAGTTAAAAAAGAAACAAGTCTTTACTATTATGTTGATTGTACAGTCGCTTCCCTTTAATCACCGAGGAAAATAATTTGAAAATCAAAATTTCAGATGTAATTTTTTTCCAATTGAATTAAAAAATAATAAATACTACATATGACATAATAGATTTTCCTCTTTTACAATGAGTTTGTAAATATCTAATTGGATATTAGTCAAGATTTAACCTTTGTTAATAATGTGTTGATCTTCAGAAAATTAGGGAATAGTTTGTTTTCTTGATGATTATTTGCGATACTGAGACTCTAAAAATGATGGATGGGGGAAATTCAAACTTATCCATTCACAAACGCTTTCAAAATCTGAACTCACAGAGCAAACACAAAGATACTGAAGGTCTAGATTCATTCATTCATTCAACAGTTTGTTATAATTTCATCTTTTCCGTGTTTTGTTAGTCCCGCCTATTTACTAAATGTACATATGTTCTTGTTTTGATTTTCTGTTGTTTTTTTTCTCCACATGTATTCACATGTGTGTTCTTTGTGCGAGTGGATTTAAACCCAGTCTTTGCTCCTGCTCTCCTGGTCTAGTTTATCTGACTTGTTAAAACACCCAGCTTGCCAAGAACTGCCAGCTGCCGTTGTACAGCAGGGATCAACACCCCGAGCCACAGCAGAGCTCCCATTATAATGCCATTCCCACCATATTTGCCTCCTCAGGCACTGCGCCGACGTGAAACCTCAATAACCTTTCACAAGAAGCTTGTTGTCGCCCAGATAAAAGCCTTGTTTCAATAACTTTTAATGACTCTCACATACATTATTTCTCGTGACGTACAGAAATAATCTAAAGCTCCTGCATCTGATCTTCATATCCTCCCCACTTCATTATCCACAAACAAAAAAAAATCCAATTAACTATTTCCCCCCGTGTCTGTTGCTATGATACAGCACACAAAGGAAGGCCTCTAAATGGACCATCATTACAATATTATCCAAGCATAAAAACAGTTGCATCTTGTCTGTGAAAGCCTTCATAGTTTCCCGTTTGCATAATCTGAGCTTGTGCTTCTTACTGCGCAGAGAAAGAGCTGGAGATCTACCAGAGCATTGCAGACCTCACAGTGAAGGCGAAGGACCAGGCAGTTTTCAAGTGTGAGGTGTCGGATGAGAATGTGAAGGGAATATGGTACAAGAACGGTGTAGAAGTCAAGGCCGACGCCAGAGTAATCATCTCACATATTGGCAGGTGAGGACGCAAAACATGTGGAATGATAAATGTTAAATGATGCATTTATCCCATGGTACCATGAACCAAACCTTTGAACATGTAGGATCCACAAACTGACCATTGATGATGTCAAGCCAGAGGATGAGGGAGACTACACATTTGTTCCAGAGGGCCATGCTTTCAACCTTTCTGCTAAACTCAACTTCTTGGGTAACATCAACATTGACTTGACACTTTTTCATCAGAATTTAAGCATCACAATGTCTAATGATTTCTGCCTGTCTTTTTTTTTTTCAGAGGTGAAGATAGATTATGTCCCACGCCAAGGTACAGGATGACAAGCTTATAGTCTTTGCAGACTGAACAAGTAACAAAGGAGAAGCCAGTGTTGTTTAACTATTGCTATCGCTTTCTAAGATCCTCCAAAGATCCACCTTGACTGCATGGGTCGCACCGCCGACTCAACCATTGTGGTGGTGGCTGGAAACAAACTGCGCTTGGACGTCCCCATCACTGGAGATCCTGCTCCCACAGTTATCTGGACCAAAGGAGAGAAGGTACAATAATCACACAGCCTGGTGTTGTCATCTGCTGACATACAGGTGGCACATGTCCAGAGAGGTAGGTAAGGACCCACATCTGAGGTTTGCTTTTTAAAAATAAAAAAAGCAGCACACTTGAAAGCCTTACTAATATTAGAATGTCAAATTCAAAAAATGTGAATATATTTCAACAATGTTCAAGAGAGTTCTGATAAAATAAGGTCAGGAGATGCATTTTTTTTTTATCAACTAATTATTTTCATAACAATGAGGTGAAAAGATAAGCTGAACGCAACTAACAGCTTCGAGCAAATGATTTGTGGAGAAAGAGAGGTTACATGACCTCTCTGCTCTCTTTGGCTTTTACTGCTTTGCTTTCCTCAAACGTAGGCTAGTTCTGTAAAACCCGATGGAGAAGAGAAAGGAGGGCACACAGCCTCTTGGACCATGAAGGATGGAGAGGTAAGGCTGCACATTCCAGCTTGCAGTTTGCCGTTTTTGCTTCTTTCACAGCAGTCGGTATGCTGCCAACATCATCATTTGCATCTCAGCTTTTCAGAATGTTTTCCATCTCGTTGAGATTTAAAAACCCAGTTTCTAAAGAAGTTCAAGTGTTACTTAATAAAGCAGTATCCATTCTTAAACCTAAGCTCATCTTAAATGTGACGGAAGCCTTTGTTTTTCTTTTTTCTTTTTTGGTGTCACCCCTTCTTTTAATAACTGGATTTTGAATTGTTTGCGCACTAATGAGATGAATTACATGTTAAATGGTTTTACTATTTTTACTTTATATAACGCTTGGACCAAATAAAGAAACCTCTTCCACAAATGGAAGTCCAAAGTGCAATGCAATATTCCCCTTCTTTTCATTTAAAATCTTCAGCGTCCCTTGGAGGCCACTTTTACACCACACGTTGCATGTTAGATGCGTGACGATGCTCCAGGTGTTTGTCTTTAACATTTCTCAACAATTGTGATCATTTGTTGCCCCATTCAAACCATATTTCAAATAAGAATATATATTTATAGATACCTGTAATATTTGAAGTTATATATAGGTTTTAAAGCATTTGCAGTGCAACTTTTCTTTTTAAAAACTGGGTTTTATTAGTCTCACATGTACAACTAAAGTTGGTGGAGAGGTTTACTTTAAAGACCCAGCTGTGACATCATTTATTGATGCATTCATCTACTTATTTTAAGATAGTGTAGTTATGTTAAAAACTTGATATCCGAAAGGTTGAAGTTATGAAGAAAAGTGCAGTCTGTGGCTGTAATCACTTCAAATCCAATCTCACATGATGAATAATCTCCACCTGCTAGCGCTGTACATGCCTGTATATTCATTTTACGTCTTACATTTATACACCAAAAGCAGAACAGGATTAAGATAAATGAATAAATACTGTAGATAGTACACATGCGGTATCCTCTCCAGCAGTAAGGTAAGTGCATGTTCTGAATCTTCTCACAGACAGACACAGATCACAGGAGGCTGCACAGTAAGTACATTCCTGAATAGAAAAGTTTACAAAGTGAATCTAATCTTTGAATTACATGCTGAAATGCCTCCACCTCTGTGTTTTCCTTCTCCAACAACAACTGACGCAAATGAGTGGATCATTATCAGGCTTCTGCACAGCCTGATGAACAACTAATGAGCTGACCTCTTTTTATTTATTCATTTTTTTTATTTATTTAAAACAGGTTTGTTGGAACAGGAAAGCAAGTAGAAATCCCCAAGAATTAAACTGACAGTCTTGGTGCAGCAAATGAAAGATGGACAAACCCTTTCATACAATTAAATTTGGTCGACAGCGCAGTTGTTCTCAGCAATGAATTACTATCAGAGACAAACACACATCAAAGAATTGCATCATTTTTCAAAGCATGGGGATGTCATCACATACATGCTACTGCCCTCATGAGCATCTACTGGAACTTGCAGCGTCAGTCCTGGATTTGCATGTCGACATCTTGAGCTGTGCGTTCAAATTCACCAGTATTTGAACAGCAAGGTTTGCTCAAGATTCTTCGAATCATTGTGTGGAAAGTGTACCTCCAAAACTGGCAAACATGGGATGGTGTCTGCTGTAATGTTCTCTGCCGTGTGTACGGGAAAAACTCCTCAATCATTCTACAGTCTTACTTGAAGAAAAGTTCAGTCAGGCACAGTCTGTTTCCTCTGGTTTTTATTGTGCAGGTCATCACAGATGGAGACGGTCGGGTCCACGTTGAATCCACCAAGGGCCACTGCATCTTCACTATTGAAGGGGCTGAGAGGCAGGATGAGGGGATCTACTCTGTTGTGGTGCGAAACCCTGCTGGAGAAGACACTGCCGATATCAATGTGAAAGTTGTTGGTGAGACACAGCTCCCTTCTCTCTTGGAGTGAAATTAAAATGTTTTAGCACTTTTTGTTTTTCACCACAGTGCTGTTTTCTCCTCAGATGTTCCAGACCCCCCACAGGCCCCCCCAACCAGCACACACCAAGCACTCGCCCCCAAACACAGATGCCACGAGTCTCCTATCCA
>JBAMYA010019452.1:0-16845 GCA_037176975.1 Arrhamphus sclerolepis | reverse complement strand
CTGGGATAGGCTCCAGCAGACCCCCGTGACCCTGAACAGGAAATAGCGGGTATAGATAATGGATGGATGAATGGATGGCAGCAAAGTAAGAGATTTGTGGCACCTTTATTTTAGCAAACACATTAAAAGTTGCACTGACGACCAGACAAATTCAGCCAAAAAAAGGGTAGGTTTGCTCAAAGGCAATATACCTGAAATACCCATATCTGCTGTTCTCATCTATGAGGGAAACAAACAAACAAAAAAAAAAACATTAGTACACGTTGGCTTGATACATGGAAACCACATCGTTAGACAAACACAGTAATTATTCAAGGAAATATGTTCGAAAGAACGTAGGATGTACTGGGTGCACATCTCCTTCTTCGTATCACATCCATTTTATTACACCAGCTGACCCAATAATATGGATGTTCGTACGAAGAGACAAGCATGAAGTCGATTATGTCCATGCAGATGTGCTTGGACTGTTTGGGCCACACAGACCACAGTGGAACTGTGTCTTTGTGGGTGGTGACAGGAGCAGCCAGCCCTGTCCAAGTAATGAAGACAACCACTGCATCCAATAATAAAATATATATATATGAACACACGATGGCAGGTCACCCCCAGGACATTAATCTTGATTAATGCGAGTATATTCCACATTTAGGGCAAAACATTTCAGATTACAAAAGAATGTAAAAATCAAGCTAACAGAGTCCATATTTTCGATTCACTGGGCTCAATTAAGCTATTTTCTGGCCTAACAGTGCCTTTAACTGGTTAAACTGATTATTTACCCCAGATGAGTGGGGTGGGGGAGGATGGAACAAGGGTTGTATATGTAGATAAGTACTTCTTTCTGTTTGTGTAATTACATCAGTGATTGCTTTTGTTTACACGCAGAAAGAAGCAGGTCACATTGGAAGATTAAAAAAGGAAAATATGCAGCAAAGCCAAAGGCAAAGTTTGGACAACTTTAGGCAGTTTTGTCTTTTGTACTGTATATTTATGAAAAAACATAACTGTGCCAGCGACATGCAGTTGTACATTACCTTTAGTAGCCATAGTTGTAAAACAAGACTAAAATAACATGATCACAGCCTCCTTATGGCCGCCTCTGTTGTGTAAATTTCACCATCTCCTGTGCCTCTTCCTCACCCCCCCAGTGTTGACATTTTTTATGTCTTGCTGTAATCCTCTCTGCTGCTTTCACCTTTCTCATATTTTTCTTTTCCTCCTCCTCCCCTCTCCTTTCCCCCAGTGATCCCTTTGCCCTGCTCAGCTGGACTCCCCCGTTGTTGGCCACATCACCACATGCCTGGGTTCTGTCTGTTCTCTCTCGCTCTCTCACACACACACACACACACACACACACACACACACACACAAAACAAGTCTGTTGGGCCAAGGGCTTTTTTTGGAGCGGACCCCTAACAGCTGTCCACTTAAAACCCAACGGCTGCATCAACATTTCTTATACAGACCAAGCTGTATAAGAATATAAAACAAGACTCCAAGAAAAGAAAAAGTAATGGATTATTTTCATCAACACCTGTATTAAAAATGTAACTGATTAGAAGTAAAACTACCTACAAGTCCGATGAATCTGTGTTGAGCTGCAGGTGCCACTGCTGCTATGTGAGCCCTTATAACTTGCATACACATTAGGAGTGCACTGCCTTGCATATGTGCAATTTTGGCACAAAAAGCATAACAACCAAGCCCTGCAGTCATACACTTTGAGTAACGCAAGTGTCTGCAGAGACATTTGGAGGCAAGATAAACTGCTGGAAGCAATGATGATCAAATCTTGCTCACTCATTTGAGCAACTTCAATGTCAGACCACTTGCCTTCTCAAAGAGTGTGCCAAGAGCGCATCTCTTAAATTCACAGTTTTTTGTGATATTTGCACTTCATCTAAATTAGAAACTAGTAATACAACAAGCCAGGCACCACTGTACAACTGGATTGTTTCACTTGAATGCGGTTGTGTTCTGTGTTGTCTTTGTACATGGAGTCTGAGCAGGTCTCTACCCCACAGCTCCTCCTCAATATCAACTCACAGCAGGTGAAAATGAAAAACAGCAGTGCTGGATATAACTCAAGAGGCTGGGTAGTGGCACTGGCACAGATACATCAGCAGTATTCAACTCATACTGTGGATACTTTACTAATCCCAGTTTGATTGACATAGTTCCAATAAAACACGGACACATAACAGAAAATCAAATCAAGATCAAAAGCTCAACTCTACAGTCCCTTGTGCAATTACATTACATTCACAATATACCACTACATTCCAGCCCTCAGCCTTTTTTAGAACACAACTGTAACAGAGGACGTAAACTGTGTGCAACTGTGTGCAACTATGTGCAGTGTGTGTGTGTGTTTGGTGGTGGGGGTGGGGGGTTGGGGCAGCATACAGCATAACAAATACCACACAAGCGGCACCGCACTCAATGTTACAAAGCAAGCACATTGCTTACGCACAGCTGTTTCTAATTTTGTATGCAGACAAGGAGACATAAGTTCATGGTTTCCCTACAGAATCACATCATACTTTCTTTTGGATTATACATGCCATCAGTACTTTGCAAAGTACTTTTTTTTGCCTCTATTTCCAATGTTTATATTGTTATTTACAAAGCAACAAAATGCCCTGACTTCTTGTTCATTCTGCCACTCACTAAAGAAACTAGTAACCAAAGTCAGAGCCTTAAAGTTCATAAATCTAGATGGAAAACAACACCAACAAATGCTCCTCCTGTGGATGCTTGTGTCTTGGGCGTGTTTCAGTGTGTTTGTGAGAAGCCAGTGTAACATGTGTATTGCTGTGAATCAACTTAGTGTTTAGACAAAGCAAGAGACCACACAAGGTATTACAAATTGGAAGTTAATCTAATTTTTCTTGAAGCATGTGTAGTTTAGTCATTTTCAGTCCTACGGGTACTGAATAAATGTGGGAATATGTGTTGTACGTTAAAGTAAAAATAAAATGACCAATCCAAAATATCACAAAACAAATACACGGCTGCTGGGGAGAAGCAGAAGAAATGGGGTTAACCATCTAATACAGCTATCAGGAGCTGATGATTTAGGTGACACCTGTGCCACTGTCCCCTGCTTCAGGCAAGGCAAATAATCTTAAAGCCAGGCCAAGGAGGAGTGCTGCATACGACTCCACAGAAGGGGGTAAAGAGAATATAATATAATATAATATAATCCTATGCAACATGGGTATTCCTGGAAAAAATTCCATCTATGATGACTTTGACCAAAACCCCTTTTTATGGTTCAAGCTTGGATATTGCAGTAATTTAGCATATCTGTGAAGAATCATTGCATAAAGTGTAATGCAGTAAATCCAAAATGATATCATTAGTATCTATGCCGAGATTCCACCACACCCGTGGCTTATTCCCACAGCTGTGGCACATATGTTGCCCAACATGATGTCTTAAGCTGCAGGTGTGTGCGTGTTGTGCTATACCAACAAACAACTGCTTCTCACTCCTGTTAATGCACTAGTTAGGACAGGAGGATTTACAACATTACTATTTCACTCCACCCAACATCTAACAAGAATAGATTTCATTTTATTAAAGCTAAAAAATAAATAAATAAATAAAAATAAATAAACATACACACAATGCCCCCATCTAATGATGCTGTACAAAACATTAAGATGTCTGCACTAAATCCAGCACAGCTACATCAACAGAAAAAAGTAATTTCAGTTTAGGTTGACCTGGATTGCATTTAAAACAGAGCCAAATAGAAGGTGGAATTTAGCGAGCAGAGACAATATAGAATGAAGGAAAAGTTTTAAATAATTAATTAATTAATTAAAAAAATAAGGAACCTGCAAAGCAGATTCTGAACACAAAAGCAGACTGAAACGTGAGAATATGACACTTTTACCTCGTACCAAATATCAAATATTGGTATCAAATTTCATGTGTGCGTGCATGCGTGTGTGCGCATGTGTGTATATGTGTCCTGGTTTGGTATTTCAAGTCACACAGCTCAACACAGAGGAACATTCCTTTCTCTTTTACGTTCCAGTCTGGTCTGAGTTTCTGTAAAGACTGACTCTGTCCAGTTGCCTGCCACAGCTGCTTTCTGGTGGGTCAAACCACAGGGCTGCATGGTGGCTCAGACAATGGAAGGAAACCTGACCACAACCATTTATTTCCTCAAGTCCTTAACAACTCTGTCAGAGTGGTTTGCCCAGCAAATTTTCTTTTGATTACATTATTCCTTCAGCTTTTAATTTGCATGCATACGTTTTTAAATACCCTTTTTTTTGAAGTATTTAGTGGATTTTAAAAGGATACGAGACAGCAAAGCATTAGTTCAGTTCAGCGATTTATGTCTTAGCACATAATTTAAATAGAAAAGGGAGAAGAATGTTTCCTGCAACTTTAAGAAACTAGTGACACCAGTGTCTGAGGTTACTGTAAGCTGGGACAACAAGGAAGATGGAAAAACAGTCCTAGAATAGACTAACAAGTCAACCTGGTGCCAACTACGGATAATAAAAGGTTTCAGGCTGTGTTTTCTGTGTGTGTGTGTGTGTGTGTCTCTGTGTGTTGGGGAGAGAATCATGATACAGTTCATATTATAGGTCTGGGAAGCAGTGGTAGACACAGTTTTCTGTGAACTACACACTAAAGCCACTTGCTGGGAAAACTCTCACACAGCTCGGCTCAGCACAGGGTTCGGCCATTTTTGTAGTACAATAAATTGCAGATCTCCCGGTTTACATTGTGCATTGGACAGATGAGTGACAGAAAAACGAGACTCGGGGAAACCTGGGACTTGGAACATCTCCACACAGTCTGAGGGGAACAAGAGCTGAATTAGACTGGACCACTGCCCTGAGAATGACTGAGCCACTGAGGCTCACCAACTATAGCCCTCACCACAGTATCCTGTCCAAAACATTGGTAACATTCCCTGAGATGAAGCAGCTTTCAGAGAAACAGATCCAAACAGATGGATAGTTCTCACAAAACAAAATCTTCAGTGTTTACTGTGAAGCTGGTTTCCTGAATATTGCTGTAAATACTGCAGGAATCTTGACATTTTGGCATTATAAGAGCCTCATTCAACACTTAAATCATGCTAATAACAGCTATAGTTGACCGAGGCTCATTTGTACATCTATACTAACATGGGGGGGGCTAAAAAAATTGCCACTCCATACTGCATAAAACATTGTCTGAAAAAAAAATCACCCTTTGAATCAAATGATATCATCTTGATGAAAACAAGTAAAAACTGACATTGTAAATGCCAAAAAAAAAGATACAAGCAAAGTGCATGCTTTTCCTTCCAGCAGCCAAGATACAGATAATGAATGTAAAAACACTATTTCCAATCCAACAAAGAAAAGAAAAAGAAAGAAACAAAGACAAAGCATCCAATTTAGCCAGCGTGGCTTCAGTCATCAAAAGCATCATAGACAACACAGCAGTAGCAGGCACCTAGGGATTCAATTCACAAACTTCTGATGAGGTGAGGGGCTTGAGACGCTGCAATTCACTGATGCAAAGCTTGCATCAGCAATAAAATATTCATGAACACTTGAACACCGACAAAAACAAATTATGGCATGCACAAACGTGATAAATTCCGCTTCATTTTCAGCACTGATAGATGACCTAGAAAGAAGTCCTGTGTTGTAGAGCTTGTGTCACTTGACTTACGAAATTTAAACTCGCTAATATTTAACGTAGTTCCATGGAAACTGAAGAACCTCGCAAGCTTGTCACAACAAGAAGAAAGATGATACAACATGCGGAAAAGCAGAACACTTTGTTTGCAAGAGATATCAGAAAAAATAAACTGTACCTCTAGCACACTTTGGTGTCTTGCCAACTTGGCAGAAATGGTACCCAAGTATTACTGGAAAACACTCAAAAACAAACAAGCACCTACTCAGAGCACAGTGTTGCAAGGTAGGTGAAAAGCCTGGTGAAAGATTGGGAGTTGTGAAAAATGAATTTATAGAGGAGAACAAAGAGAGAGGGGTATTTGATTATGCCCACCGGTATGACTGAATGGACAAACAAGATACGGTAGGTCTGCCAAGAGAAGTATACAGAAAGGCAAAAGGGTGAAAAAAAGAAATGGGGGGGGACTGCATGTTCAATTTAATTTTTAATTTTATATCATAAATCTGGCACTCTCTCATCATCTCTCCCCATTTCATCTTCTAACACAAAGCCAGAATCCTTTCAGACAGAAACGTCTTTCCACATTTCACTGTCCAATGAAGCAACACTAACTCAGTCATTGAAAAACATCACCTGAACTGAAATCAGCAATTTTTTTGCTAAACCCTAGCACAACCAAACACCTCTGTCTTTGCAACAGAAATCCATCAGTAAAGAAAAAAAAACAAAAAAATACTCCAGCCGTCAAAATAGAACTCCACCCAAATCCTGCATTCCTCTCACGCTGCTGCCTCCATTAGACCTGTTACAGGCTTCTTAAGATATACCACATTATTTTTATTGTGAAAGGTTCATCAGATCTAAGCCTTTAGTCATTTCAAATTGCACCATAAGCAACTGCTCCACCTCCTGGGTCAGCGCGTGCGTGAATATGGAGAACATCGAGAGGGAGGTTGGGTTGTTTGAGCCTTGATGAGCAGTCTGTCCTTGTCTAGAGCTCCATGGCATGAGATAAAAGCCACAATCAACTACTTCTGACAACCAGATCAGTTACCCCTTAGCCTAAAACAATGTGGATCACTTCAGCAATTTTATTTTAGCCATCCCTGTTGAATTGAGGAAAGCAGAGGAATTAATCAAACTGAAACCACATAGGATGTGATGTCTTGCATCCATTTTAGTTCTAGTCATGATGGATGAAATTGCATCCTTTAAAATATTCTCATCTTGCTTTCAAATGTTCCTGAAAAGAACTACTGACTAAAAGCTTTAGGAATCCAATGATCAAATCCTATCAATCAATGTTTTACGCTTTTGGTAAATTCATTAATTATGCTGTCTATAAAAGCACTAAGAGCATAATCTGTGAATCTGAAAATCCTGCTCTTTACTCCTCCATCCTGACATTCTTTCAATTTCTCCCAGTGTGTACGTGCATGCTCATACATAAAAAGAAATAGAGGTGCCTGCCGAAGTATTTTCATGTCCCTGCAGCACATCTGGCTCTTGTTACAGCCCCTGTGACCTATGTGTGGTTGTGCTCCATCCCAGCCCCCATTGCTCCGCAGTGGGAGAGCAGAGTAATGACTTAGTGCTGCTGGGCCTTTACTGTTGCAGTTCCCAGAACCCCTGGCAATATGGGTGGTTCACTTCTTAGTCCTCCACTGACAGTGTTGTTATTTCTTTTTTTTCTCTTATCTTTGTCACCATACTTAAAAAAAAAAAAAAAAAAAGAAAGAAAAGAAAAGAAAAACCCTTGGGCACTTCGGCCAAGCATATAGTCATTTTAGAATCACCAATCAGCCAACCAGGCATGTTTCTGACTGTGGGAGGAAGCTGGAGTACACAAAGAAAACCCACGCAGGCATGAGGAGAACACAACTATTTCAACCAGGACCAGCTACCTATCAGCTCAATCACTTTTTTCTTTTTTAATGGATTGCTTTTGTATACTTTCAGTATAGTATCATGCGGATCATACTGCTGTCACAAACCCAAATAATAAGCAGCTTGAAAATAAAGTTTAAAGTTTAGTGTCGTCACTTTGAGGATGTTTTCTTTTGAGATGCTCACTTATAGCAGTTGTGCTGCTGTGATACGCCATTTCAGTTTTACAGAGCGTACAGAGCATCATTTTAATAGATTCCCATACCAGATGCTAAAATCTGGTTTTTGGATGTAGGAGACACTTTTACTTGCTACTGTCAGTGTGTTGTGTGCATAAACGATGCATGCTTTGCATGTCAACGTAACTTATTTACGTAGTTGACGGCATGGCTTCCGTCAACACGTCTTGCAGGACTAAAATCTAAATCGCAGGTGGACAGGATGAACTATAAGCTTTTCTGTAGATGCTCAATTTGTTTTGCAGCTGCAAGAAGTGAGTAGGTGTGATTCCATTTCCCTCCATCTAGCAGCGACTGGTTTACCATGACCAACAGGAAGACGTTCAGTTCTCAAAAGCTGTTTATCATCTTTTGAATTCCAAGTTATTAAAAATGCTTCAGTATGAGGTTTTGCTAATTCACACCCACTTTCTTTTAATCTTCAAACTGAACTAATTGTTGTTTCCCATTTTTAGATACAGAGCAACTCACTTTCACATGAACCAGGCTACTTGCAGTTCATCCATGACCAATCTCTAAGAGCTTTTGAAATAAAGAAGTTGCTGATGTGACACAATCGTGCCCTCATAATGCACATCTCTTATCATTTGCATATGGCCTAAATCTAAAAGAAATATAAACTACTGTGAAAGTCTTCTATTTTAGTAAATGCAGTTTTATAGTGGTATTTCAGCTTATCAATAAAATTACCACCACACTCTTGAGTCTATTATCTTAAATTAGATTCCATTAGTCATATGATAATCATGGATTAGAATTTAATAGCAGGTATATTGGCTCTAAAGTCTGTTCTTTCAACACAGAAGTCTTCAGCAGAGAAAACAGGATAAGTCGATCTCTGCAGTTCATTAACTTTCAAAGAGGAGCAGCTGCACTGAGATGAACCGAGATCTGGGGCTGCTAAGTGAGAGAGGGAGGCCGGAGCACTGGAACAAAAAAAAAAAAAGGAGACCCACATGAGGGCAATGGCAGAAGAAGACCCAAGACTCAAGAGATACGAAATGACTTAATCTTAAGATAGCTGATCAGCAACAAACTATACACTTACCTCTTGATAAAAAGCCAATCCTCTTAATGCTTCTTTACCCAACAATAACCCTAATCCAACAATTGTGACTGAACTGATTTAGCAGCATTCATTACTGAACTTCAAAGCAGCACCTCTCTTAGGGACATGCTACACTAACTGTGTTGCACTGCACACTCCATTGGACCCATCAGCTATCAAATTGGCTAAAGTAGGACAGAGCCACAGTAAACAGAGTGGTGCGTTAAAGATTAATGAAGATATGGCACAAGCAAACTGGCTTACACAACATGCTTAAGAACAATAAAATATTTAAAAGTAGCAATCTATATAGTGGGTGTATTTGACTCAATGACCCTCAAGAGTCCCTCCAAGTATAGTGACAGTGATGCTTTTACAATAACTGGTGTCCTTCCAACCTAAGATTAAATATAAACTGTATATCATAAAGTGGATAAGAGGGCAAAAGCAGAAAAGGCCTCTGTGTCTTTTTCTGCCAGTTAAGGAAGAGTTTAATGTCTAGTGGTGAGAAAGCATTCATCAGCTTCAAAATGATTTACTGATGCTTGCACCAAAGGCCAACTTTTAATTATGTGCCCACCACATCTTCCACATTTATCAAATGGGATATGCCTACCTGTTTGATAATTCCTTTTGTGTACACATAAGATTGTTGTAAAATGTAAAATACATCATTTTCACATTCAGCGCATAAAATATTAATATTGTAACCTTCTTAATATTAATTCATTCCTGAAAGGCTCTTTCCATTTTTCTTATGGAAATGTTTAGTTCCACGGCTGCGCTTCTCAAGTACAAGATTATTAATCTACACGCAGCTTCTGGAAAAACAAAAATGCTCACATTCCTTACGACCTCTAAAGAGTTAAATTTCTCATTTCATTAAAAGAAGAGATTAAAATGCGTAAGCGTCACAAATTTTATTCTAACATGCGTTCTTGAAAGAGCTGAATGTTGTTTACTGTTGAATGAGCAGCAATTAGCATTAATGAAGGAAAAAAAAAACAAAAAACAAAAACACCTGCACATAATTGTCAAAAATCATGCAGAACAGCTCCAATCAACACTCAGTAGGCAGTTCCCCCTCCCCCGCGTCCTTTCTGTGCCAATCATATGCTGTCAGAAGTTTTTCCAGCAAATTTCTACAACCCCCTTATTTCCTTATGGTTAATTGCTTTGTGTCTCAAGAGTCCAATTATGAGCTCCGTACCTTCATTTTCTCATTTCTGAAGTTTTCTTATTCAGAAGAGTTGCACCTTGCAATGAATTTTCTACTCGGATGAGTCAGAAATATTTCAGCCCTTATCAGCCAGCGCAGCACCCACAGTTTAGCAGAGTTTCTAAATTGCAGTGTTGCAGTTTACACAATTATATCTCTGCCTTAGTCTGGCTGATATATAGCCATAGTGAAACCTTAAACAATTATTGATCTTTTCAGGTAAGATTAAAAAAAAAAAAAAAGTAAAACACTTAATTAAATGCAAGAGCTTGAAGAACCTATGGTGTGTTTAATTGTAGTTGCAGTACTTAGATAAGCTTCTTATTTTCTTAGAAGTATATAGAACTTATGTTAAACAGTATTTATTAATTAAATCAAAATCATGTCATAAAAAGCATGTTCTTTCTTCTAAAAGAAAAATGCTTGCATCCCCGCTACACTCATTAAAGATATGGAAAGTTATTGACATGAACAATTTCAATAATAAATCTGTTAGCCACCAACGTGGTTTAATAGAAAAATCTAACCAACCAACCAACTCTCTTTGTCTCTCATGGGGGAGGCTGCAGGTCTCTGTCTTGGCTGCTGTAGATGATCTGCATGACCAAAATACTAAATAGCCTGTTACTACAGTTAGCCGGTAAAAAGCCAAGTACCAAGCTGGCCAAGAGTACATGGGAAAGAGTGAGAGTGAGTGTTTGTAATACCAAAACACATAATCAGAAGAAGAAAAAGAAAAAACACAAAAACCTAAACATTCTCTCCTACTTTCAGCATATGTTACAATATAAAATCCATTATCACAGAAGCCTGTGGAAAGGTGCCCCATGTTCAGATTACATGTGATTGCAGCTGAAAAAGAACATTCATTCCGTCCACTGTAGCCTCGCTGTTCTGTTTATGTACTGTGGCTCAGTATCAACCATCACATTGCACAGAGAGTGACCTTGAATTCTATTTTATACATCAGTGGACTTGTCTGCCGAGCCCTTGCAGGTTTTCAGACCATGGAGGTTTGCATTTCAACTTATTCGTTTCTTGAAAACACTTCCTGGAACTAGAGGCCTCACGTGGATGGGACTTTTCGGCACTGCAGCCTACGAGAAAGAGGCTGTGCCAAATGTCACTGAAAGAGGAAAATACGGGAAACTCTATTGGTCTTTTGCTGTCATTGCTATTTTCTACTGAAAACTCCATTTAAATTGAAGTAAAATTTGGATCCAATTGTGTTAAATGGCATTATATTTATGACAATCAGAAGCACTAAGAAAGTTTCAGTTGCAATCGATGTTCACATTCCTGAGAGGACTCACTCAGTTTTCAGCATGCAAATAAAATCAAAAAAGAAAAAGAAAACGAATACCATGTATTAAACTATTTTCCCAAAACGTATATGACAGTATGTGACACTGTTAAGCCCTACAGAGAAAACTTTAGCCACATATCTGAGATAACAAAACAGAGTTACGATTAAAGAAAAGTTCTTACATAGGCTGCCCCTAAGAGTAGTGCTGTGTCATGACTTTCTGATAGTAGCGTCATCCCATCTACTCCATCAGAACTTCAGATGGTATCCCTCCCTTCTACTGTTTCTTTAATCTTATGTGAAACAGAATATTAATCATTTTTATTAATAGGGTGCAACCACTTCAGAAAAGAGGAAGAAATAAGAACATTAGATAGCGGGATCATGCCAAGATGGTGCCACAGAGTACAGTGAGGGCGCAGTATGCCAAACACAATCTTCCCTTACAAGCAAATCCCTGAGGTAGACCAGAAAAACAAGCTATGAATGCAGTCAGTCTCTAAATAGATGGGCTGTATGAATAAAGGCATTTTTTATCCAGCCCCAGAATCAGAAGTCTCTGTTCACATGAAAGGAAGTTAACAGGCTTCAGAGAAATGGTTCTCAGTAATGCATTTCTGCTGCGAAATTTAAATACGTGACTCAGTCGTTCGTGTATCTTTTTTTCTAGCTCTGCATGGAAATGATCAAAAGTAGTTCCCATGCAAGATAGATGGCATTCACAAAATCAGTTATGTGAATTTTTTTTTTTTTTTGCACGAATGAGCACCTAGAAGAAGCAGGAAACAAAAAAAGGTTTCCTGGAAAGGCCACACTTATGACACCTATTACACAACAATTGCGTAGTCAAAATAATCACGATGTTAGAACTTAAATGCTCTGTAATGACAGTAAGCTCAAAATTAATGTCACTGATCAAGTAGCAGCGAACCACTCAACACGGGGCCCAGCCAGAAAGCCGTCCTGTTCCATTACTTGCTCCGACAACAGCAATATACAATATTCAGACTCAAAGCCTCATCTGTAAAAGTACTTAGATGTGCGGCATTCATGATCTGAAAGCCCAGGGCCTGAGAGACAAAGAATATTTTAAAACACATGTAACCTACAAACAGTGGTTTCACAAGCTGATGAAAATGTAAAACAGGTGTTTTTTGCTGTCACAGTTACTTTATCTATTTTCAAACTATATATTTATATGTGGTATTTGATCCAGTTAATAGATCACACTATAATGATGCTCAACATTTATTCACTCAAGCCAGTTGGCATGCTCAAATCCCATTTTACAATTAAAATGCCTTTAATCAGATTTTATCATTTAAATGCCTTACTAATGGAAGATCAACTGCATCAGACATGGCACTGAAATTTCAGGTCTTCTTCAACCGCAGTACAAGACTGATGATGTGGGCTAGAATAAGGTCTTTAAAATGCAAAATAACCATCAGCAGATGCAAGAACACAGTTAATGGCAATTTACTGCTGTGTGAGTCAGCCGTTTCTTAAGTTTATTACTTGAACATAGTTTTAATTATATCGGTTGTTTTAAAATGGCTCTCTAATCTAGAAGTGCTGTCAAAGTGAAAGGTATAATCTGTGCGCAGAACACTTGGACACTGCACCCTTTAAGGTTTGTTATTTTCATGTACATTCTTTTTTTCTCTTTTTTAAAATCACCCAAAATGTCAGTTCCTTTTCTTTTCTTGGGAGAGGAAAATAAATGGGAGGGAGGACTTAAAAAGCCAAAAGACAACAGACGATGATGCAATAAGGGAGCACCTCAATCCTGGCAGCTGAGGCACTGACTGAATCAGGTTTTTACACGATTTACTGCCGTCAGTCGGCAGAGCTTCAGAAAACTTGTGCCGCCAAACAACCAAGCCCATCGCCATAACAGTAATAATTATTATAATAATAACAATGATAATAAACAGTGGCTTAAACAACAATAAAAACTATTAAAACCAACACTAGCAAAGAAATACAGATGCTTAAAGACACTTTTGAAAAACAAAGGCCACACAATTGTGCCACAGTTAATTAATACTAATTCTGTTTGAATGCTTTGGCCGGACTTTATAAGAGCTCATGAATAAACAAATAACTGCAAATAAGTAAACTGAAGCAAAGTTGAACATAAAAGTGGTGCAAAATTCCATCACAATGTCGTGAGAGACTGGTGATCTGACTGAAATTATTACTTTAGGTTATTATTGCAAGAGTTACTGAATCAATCAGTTTTTCTAAATACTTCTTTTAAATTTTGGCTTAGGTTTAAATAAGTAAAAGGAAGTAATGTGGCATGTATTGCTGTTTTTCAGCCGAGGTTATAATTACCCAATTATAAGACGTGGTAAAGACCAGATGATGTTTTGACTGTGTCTTAATACTAAAATATTCAAATTAAAGCAGGAGTGCTTCTTTTTGGACGTATACTGACATGAAGCAATCATGAAGACACTATTGGTCATAGCTCCCAAATAGTGGTTACTGAGAGATAGTTTCAAAATTGGCTATTGTAATAGTCTTGTGACCGAAGACAGCCTGGAGCAGAATTCAGACTGAAAGAAATTTAGTGGTAATCACATTGCAAGATTATCATCTCACAACGTGATTGCTCCCATGACCTATATCTATGAATCAGCCAGAAGAATGCAGCATAGACTAAAACAACAAAACAAGCCCAAATGGAATAGATTTAAAATAAAAGAAACATAATGTTTAAAGTTTAAAAAAAAAAAAAAAGAATATAATGCAGTCTTGTTTTCGGGATATCATGCCATTGAGCAGTTCTGGTGTCTTAAGAGCATGAAACACAGAAAACAATAAGAGATCGCAGGAGCAGCATCAAAGTCTAAACTTCAGTAAGAACTCAGATCATTTATGACATAAGCGTCAAACACAGCAGACTGAATTAAATGGTTAACACTGAATCTAACTTTGTGGACGCTTTAGCGGGTAACACTCTTCCAAGCCCATAGAATTGTCATGCCACCTCCTTGCTGGCTTCAGCTTTGTTACGTCTTTCCCTCTTCCTTTTCCACTTATTTCAATTTTTCCACTTTGTTCTGACATTTCAGAAAATGATTAAGAAACCACAATAGTGAGCACAGTCTTCAGCTACAATTTGGACAAGAAGACAAAGACATATTGATAGCAGAACTTGAACTCTGAAATTTTAAGCATTTAAGGATATACATTACATAAGATCTGTAACATTGAGCAAAAAAACATTTCACTTATTTGCTTCACTGTAGTAACACACGGTTTACAAGGATATGCTTTGATTTGTTGTTCTTCAATATTCCTTTGTTTATTTTTTTTCATTCCATCATTTACTCAGAGACCATCCATGTCAGCTTGCCCCATAAAAGGACATAAAAATATAACACGTTTAAGGTACAGGTTGTATGGATGCCATAGCGTAAGCAGGGTGAGTGAAGGCAGAATAAAAACAACCGTCACTATAAACTAGAGCTATAAAACCTGCCCAGCTGCGGTCTTTGATCCTCTCCTAATTCAGACACCTGCGCACACCAGCCGAGACACAAAAAGCTACACACAACTCAGACGCACCACGCCAGACCACACATAACTAACAAAGCAACTCATTTCCCATCAGCTGTGGGCAAAAAGGCTTGACAGATTTGTTTGTTCCCATCTCTAAAGTAACGGCTTCATTTTAATCAATGAACTGAGACGTTATGCCGCCAGGGCAGCGAGAGCATCTTTATTGTAGTCATCACTTTTCTAGCCACCCTTTCAAAGTTAATGAACAGAATATTCATCAATAACCGGCAGAGGCCTAAATGTAACTGTCTAAATGTAAATGTAACAGATGTAACCATTTCATATCATTGGCTCTAAAGAGTTTTATCACAGTCACTGCTCATATTTCCAATACAAATTGAACAAAGGAAAATGCACATCAGTTTTATAAAGCCTGAGTTGGTACCTTTAACTTTTTTTTGTTAGTTTTTTTTTGTGCAAACAACAGTTAGTATTTGCATACTGGAAACATTTGTTAAAAAAAATAAATAAATAAAGAAGAAGTCATAGCAAAAGTCGTTTATTTAAATTTTTTATCTCAGGCTTGCCTTTTTTCATGGGGATATGAATTTTTAGGTTTGACGTGATTCAATTTTATTTTATTTCTTGAAGCCATTTAAAACAGTAAAATTTAACATAAAAGACTATTCATTTATATCCAAGTGCACTGCCTGCAACAAAGCAGAAGTAAGCTTGAAAGCAAAGCAGTAAAAGTGGATTTATTTCAAGGTTCTTCACAAAGTTTATATTTGGACATAACAATGCAGATACAAATTATTAAGCTTAGACTTGTAGTTCCCTTTAACTTCTCAGAATACTAGAGTTGATGCTGATCCACAACAATGAAGGATCTAATACAAAATATAAAAACCTTAAATGGAGGTTCAGTGTTGAATGGCCATTTAAATATTTATGCTCAATTTTTTGGAAAAAAAAATAGATAGCAGCTATAATGAAGGCGCTCCTTCCCTTATCTTGTAAAACCGCACTCCATATTTTCTATGAATTTGAGAGTCGATTCACAAATGAAAAGATCCTGAATCTTTTTTTTTTCTTTTCTGCTTTTTAATATCATGCTTCTGTGAATCACATTTGTTTGGGGTTTTTTCTTTTCTTTTCTGAAAATGATTATGAGCAGTGTACTGGGTCATATCGGGGTTATATTAATAGCCAGCATTAACAATGCCTACCAGCTAAAAGATCTAAGTTATGGAGTTGGTTCAATAGGAGGAATAATGGCTTTGAGTAAAATACTGGAACATCTGTTTTCACTTCCAACTTGTGAGAGCTCCAGCATCTTTCTGGATAACATTATTAAAGCTGTTTAGTTGCAGTCTTGTGCTCTGCCTTTTTTTTTTTTCTATCTTGGATGTGGTGTCAAGAGTAACTCAATCCAATTCTAGTCAGACATGATAGTTTACTTCCCCACCTTAGGAATATCAGAGGATGTTTTCCAGCAAGTAGCTGAGCCAGGCAAAACTCAACGAGCAACTCATCTCCAGGGTGTCATTTACTGAGCACATAGATGTAATTGCCTTGTTCCTCGTCGTCCACAGAAAATACATAGTTAAAGGATTTAGGTGTGCAGGATTACTCAGTCTTCATGCTATGATTCACAGAACAACTAACTTTCCCAGACACAACCAACAAGACCAGACCATAGCATATACTTTTTGCAAAAATAAAAATAAAAATAAAAAAGCAAATATTGTGCTGCCCTTTATGTCTAAAGAGTATTGTGTACTTGCCAATTTACAGCCCAAGACTTTCAAGTTCAAAAACAAAAATATTCTACATTTTTCTACAAAATTACAGGGGAAAAAATAAACGTTCAGAGAAACGTGTATTGAAATAGCAACCCGTGTATGACACCTATTATAACGAATACATTATTCATTCAATCTTCATTTGGCTTTGAACATTACCA